>JARVZY010000654.1:0-16929 GCA_030686995.1 Artemisia argyi
ATTAACACATTAAACCATCATGGGGTTTAATTTTCTTGAAAAAAAATACAGATCAAAACATCAAAAAATCAAAAATAACAAAAAATGGGATCTTTAAAATTAGCAAAAAATAGCAATCAAGTTAACAACTTTACACCATTATAACACAATTAACACACTAATCCTTCATGGGTTTTAATTTTCTTGAAAAAAAACAGATCAAAATGTATGCTACACCCACAAATTCAAAACTTTGTTAAAAAAACAAAAAGATCTTTAAAATGAGAATAAATTAGTAATCAAGTCATTAACTTTACAACATTATAACACAATTACCACACTAATCCTTAATGGGTTTCACTTTTCTTGAAAAACCATAGATCAAAACCCAAGAAAAATATAAAAATAAAAAATACAAACTTTTTTTTAGCAGATCTGATGAATACCCATTAAGCAGATAATCACAATAACAACAAATTTATAAAAATGTATAAAAAAATGAGATAGGAATTTACTTTGATTTAGCAGACATGATGAGCTATAGCTTAAATTATTACTACTACAATGGTGACACTTTTCTTGAGTTTGGTAAGGGTTATATAATTTTTAAGATAAGATGGTTTTATTTTGGTATTTAATGTTGCAAACAAAAAAAATAAAAATAAAAAAGATTTGTAAGTAGTGAGTGGGAAGTAGTGTTTTTGTAGAAATGCAAATGAGGGGTTTTGAGGTAATTATTTGATTAGGGTCGGTGGTGTGTGTTTGTGTTTTTTATGTTGGACTTGTACTTTGTGCAATGTCAAATGTACCTTTGTGTTTGTGTTTTTGTCTTGGAGTTGTACTTTGAGGAGAGTGGTTTGTGTTTTGTTTTGATTGAGTTGTGCTTTGTGCATTGAAAGTTGTACTTTGGGAGAGGAGTGTGTTTTGTTTGGTGGAGTCGTGGGTTGTACTTTGATGTTAACTTGAGTCGTTATCTCGACCTTGTGTGACGTTTTTAGTTTGATAACGAAGTTTGCAACACTTGTGTCACCACACCTCATCTCTCACTCCTGACTAATTCTCTCATGCCACATCTTTTACTCATTTTTTTATCCCTCACTCATATTTTTGTTGTCATCACTTGTGACACTACACCTCCTTCACTTACTTCATTTTTTTCTTTTTTTTAAATTCCATTAAAATAAAATAAAAAAACTAAAATTTTATTAAAATTAATAAAACATTACATAATATTACTAAAAAAAACATAAAATAACTAAAGTTTTATTAAAATTAAAAACTTAAAAACCATTTAATCCTACAAACTACACGGCCAACCGTGTTTTGCGCATATCTCGCGTTTCTTGTTAATGATGAATTCCTTAAAAGTCGGGTCTGGGATATTGTCATGCGGTTCCATAACGAACTTCATGTCACGATTGATCACCCCCCATCAAGAAAATTGAAATATTCTTCGTCTTTTTTCTTTTGAACCTCCAACTGCGCCTGCAATAAACTTTGCTTTTCGGCCGTGTAACTTGCGAGGGTATCACGCATCGAACTTCGGCTTGACTATTCAGAATTCGCCTTTTTTTTGCCTCTCGATTGACGTGTTGGAGTTGGGTTCTCGTTGAGGTTCGGTAAGTCACAGTCGAAATCTTCCACGTTTATTGGCGTCTCGCTTGTTGGCGTTTGAGCGCTACTTGACTCCAACGACTTTCTTTTCTTGCTCGATATCGTGGATTCTTGAGTCTGACTAACCGAAGCTTGTGCTTTCCACTTTAGTTGATCTTTGAGAATGTGTCACGCTTTAGTATGTGCGAAAGCTTTCTTAAATTGTTTTTCAAAATCAAGTTGGGCTCTCTCGTAAACTTGAAGATCGTTGCACCCACTATCTTTCAAGCGCACCTACATATTTATAAAACAATATAATACAAGTATATATGTAACGTACGTAAATATATATATATATATATATATATATATATATATATATATATATATATATATATATATATATATATATATATATATATATATATAAACGTATATAAAAAAATACCGCTTGTTGGTAGTAACCGTTGAACGTAGCGATAGCCGCATTCATAGGAGTCCACTTCGAGTTCAATTGATCTTTGGTGCGTTCGGTTCTCGCCACAAGGGTTTTAAAATGCTTTAGAACTTGCTTCCAAAATCCATCCTTTGTTTGACGGTCGCCAACTTCTTTGTCCACCGAAATTTTAATCCAAGCCTTAGCTAACGCCTCCTCCTCATCGGGCGTCCAAATCTTAGCGGGTTTTCTTTGACTTTGACGCGGTACCTCGGCCTCTTCGACTTCTTCAACTTCTTCATGTTGTACGGCTTCCTCATTCATCTGTTGTGTCTCGGGCACCATGTTAACATGGTCGTAATCTTCACCATCATCGCTATCATCACGAACGGGTAACGGACCGCTCTCCCGTTCATGCCTTTTTTGTTGGGTATATCGCGGCTCAAACGGGTCAAAATGAGTAGGCAATTGCGGGTGGGGTTATTGGGGATAGAAAAGTGGTGGAGATTGAGCTTCGATAAATTGGGGGCGTTAACCGGCTTGTGATTGAGAAGATGATTGGGGGTAGTAATCGGGTTGTGTTTGAACTCGAGGACGACTTGCACCCCTCGATACTCGGTTGAGTTTTCTTGGATCTCTATTTCTTTTTGGCTCCATTTTTTTTTTGCTCGGTACAACTTTTTTTTTAACAGTATGCTTTTCTTTTCTTTTTTTGCTTTGTTCTTGTTGATGGGTTTCATTTATATAGCAACCATATCCAACGGTCAAAAAATAAATAAATAAATAAACGTTACCCCCATGCAACGGTCAAATCAAAATAACGTTCGAATTATACATTGCTTTCCGTGCGTGAAGACTTCCCGTGCGTGAACCTTACCGTGCGGTACCGTGTTACCGGCGGCGGTGTTCCCGCACGGTACCGCGACCTTCCCGTGTGCTTACCGTGACCACTGCCGATACCCTAAGGATCAGCCATCTGTCCCGTGTATAATAAAGGTTCACTGGTTTCGTCCTGCCTTAGATTCATCAGGGGAGCGGCCCGACTCCCTACCAGTGTAGTGTCATATCGAGTGTTCTACTCGTGGCACGTACTACACCCTTACCGTTTGGGTACTCCAACATAAGGGTGAGCATCGGGACGAATTCCGACCCGTCCCGACCAATCCTGATATCGACAATGGGGAAAAACCCAAACCGACTCCCGACCCGATAATGGTCCCGACTCGTCCCGAATCCCGATAATGGTCCCGAATCTTGATTTTGGCTGTGTTTTCTCGGGACCATCCCGACTCCCGACCCATCCTGAATCCCGATTACCAGGAAACGCAAACCGACTCCTGACCCGATTACATCAGATCGGTATTGGGAAGGAAGTCGGGTGTCGAGATCGGGACGGGAGTCGGGTGTCGGTCGAGATTGCTCACCCCTACTCCAACAAGATCAACATAATAAACCAGGAACCTATGCAATTCTAAGCAGAACCCGACCCTTCACAATTTGTCTCGTGACAATTGTGTGTGTGTTTCGATGGAGGTGTATTTTGTGTTGTGGGAGTTGTACATGATGAAAGATCTGCAATTTTTTTTAATGTTTGACAAAATTAGTTGTCGTTAAACTGGAAATGAACTTGTAAATGTAGTATCAAGAGCTATTAATATTTTTTTTAAGCTAAATAAAGTAGCATTTTATTTTAAAATATAAGATTAGTTTTTTAAAAAATACTTCTAAACTTTGTCGGTCAAATAAAAGTCATTTTATGTAGCTTAATTTTTGAGAAAATAAGCATAATTTACTTATAATCTTGTGTAACAAACATCTGTTGGTAATATTGTGGGTGGTACACCACCGATGAGGACCACCACCGCATGCCAAGCCCTTTACATTCTCCTCTCACCGATACCCAAACGGAGCACCAGGCTTGCATCTTTGTTGTGGTTTAGTGGTGTAGACCACCGAACGCATTGCACACTTTTTGTGTGTATGTTTATGGGGTATATTGTGTCGTATTGTTGGTCCCGTTTACTAAGTTAATAGTTAACTAAAGAGTTAACCTAACCAAGTTTCATGACTTCTAACTCAGATAAATAGATTAACAACAAAGATAAAACGTAAAGAAAAGAGACACAATTTTTCAACGTTTAATTCTTATTAGAAGTTAATCAAAAGAATTATACCCAAGTGTTTGCGGAATAACACTTGGGATTGAAACGACAAGTATGGTGTGGACTCCTCTCTAAACTCAAGCTACGTTGAGTGACAACTATAATGTCACACTGAGCAATCTCAGGGACTATGTTGTTCTTTGGAGGAGTAAAAGTGGTTTGTGAATGCTTTGCATTAAATGCACAAATTTGTCCCTTTTACTCCTCACTTATGCTACCTATTTATACACAAGTAATTTACAACTTTACTGATAAAGACAAAAGATGACCTAACTAGTAGAGACAAAAATACTTACGTATTTTGTCTCTATTACAATAGACTATTTTGGGAATAAGACAATGTGCCTTTCCAGTGCACAGTAATGACACCATCCTGACATGGTGCCATTCAGGGAAAGTTTGACTTCAGGTAGACGAGGTCACCTGTTGATACGTTCAAACTTTTCCCGCCTTGTCCCGCCCACACTTCAGTCTTCAGGCCTTCAATCTTCAGTATGTAATAGTTGTTGAGAAGTCCTGGGGGTTCAGTGAGTTATTGCCATCCTCACTGAACCCATCATCTTCTTCTTGGCTTAGATTCCATACACTGAGTTCCGCCTCACTGAATGGTGAACCTTTCAACATAGATTCGCTCCAAGCATCCTGAAGATGACTCACTGAGGTACTGTTCACTCAGTGACTTGTTTGTATATACGGATAATAGACACTTAGGTTATTTTATGTTCAAATCCAAGTTTAAAAGAATCTTGGGGAATTCAATGACCCAACACGTATGCTCGTATAAAGTGAAGTATTTTTATGTGTTTGGTTTGGCAGTTACCACTACACTTGTTTGGTGGTGAGTTTGATGATGTGATGTTGACGTGTAATTAGTGAGTTTGTTGATCCTTACCTCTAGTCTTATGGCCTTGAAGGCACACAATATTATAAAAGATGAGCACTACGAATCTTTTTTTAATCGAAAAAAATTGCAGAAACTTTCAAAAAATAAAAGTTTAAATCTTTTAAAAATAAAATGATAATTCATATAGCTTAGGCTAGTTGTAATAAGGAAGCTCTATGACCGAGGTCACTACAGCCACATTAGCGTTAACTCAGTTTTTTCTCTACAACCAACTTAAGGTGTTTCTTAAATTAAGTAGTGTGGAGAGATGTCTAGATTAGCCACGCATTCAAAAGAAAGTTTTTTTTTTTTTTTTTTTTTTTTTTTTTTGGGGGGGGGGGGGGGGGGGGGGGGTTCTCCCATTAAGATGAAATAAGGGTTTGATCCTATTCAATAAGTGAAAAGGAAACACTTTTTTAGTTTAATAGGTCAACCAACTTTACCATTCAAATATATCTAACTTATACACAAATATATCATACATAAACAAAATAACAATTCAAACAACTCAAATTGGGCTGCAAAACACTCCACACGACTTGGTCATGCAATCAACCGAGTCTTGCATTATTCTGGTTGAGGAATCCGTTGTGTGGGGTGACCGTGGTCATGATGCACAAGACTAGATCGTGAGTCACCCTATTACGAGAGATCTTATAGTAGGAACAAGCTTCAATTTTAGCTCTTGCCACTACTCCATCTATAGCTTAATCTTTCGTTTTAGCACTAGAGCAAATAGTGAAATCACTTGAGGCCACCGCTAAATCTAAGTGGACATCATTTGGCTTGAGCCAAATCGATGCCAATGCACCCCCTCCCTCACGCCAATAAAAATGTGAAGACTTTGGCTTGAGTGACTAGGTAAGAGATTTTGACGTGTGTGAGTGATAAAGAAAATGAAAGAAGAAAATGCTAATATAACATGACCTGACACCTTTTTTAGGTCGGGCTTGGGTGAGCGGTGAGTACACCAGATGCTTTAAGCTAAAATTTCTTGTAGTTGTAATTTGTGCATTGAGACTTGTATATTGATGAGAACATTCATGCTCAGTCACTCGCGTGCTGCCTGCCTGTCATTGTACATGACCTCCTTTCCATTTTCACCCTTTCTATTCGTATTTATTTATTTTAATATAAGTTTTTGGTTCATTTACTTTTCTATAGATCTCATTTTGTATATCTTGTTCGGTGGTTCTTGTTAAAGAGACAATCTATGGTAAACATATTAAAAAGGTACCAACTTAAATTAAGTTAGTCTGTTGCTAATTGTATGATTAAAAAAAATAGTTTTTTGCTAGTGAGAGATATCATCATTGACTGAATTTAAGACACCGAGTGTATAAAAATTTAAATTTAAATGAGTATTTTTATCACATTAGGGTTAAATGAGAATAAATTTTAAAACTAGAAAAATGATAAATAACAATAATCACATATTAGAGATTAGAGATGCATATATATCATTAGATGCATCCTAACATATTTTTTTAGCTCAAAGTTATATGCATATACATATATCTAGATGCGTTTCATCAACTTAAATGAATCTTATATATTTTCCGTCTTCTACGCATCAAATATATTGCTAATACTACTTTGAATCGTTTTTACTTTAAAACTACTTTCGAAACTTGAGATGCTTTTAAATTAGAGATGCATCAAATTTAAGTCAGTACATCTCAAATATGTAATTATAGTTATTTCTTATTATTTTTCATTTTAAAGTTTTTCCTCATAACATGATAGAAGGAAAACGATTATAGACATAAATCTTGACAATTGTGTTTAGGTTCTCATAACATGATAAAAGGAAAACAATTATAGACATAAATCTTGACAATTGTGTTTAGGAACAAAGATGACGAGAAAAATAGAATTCATTTGGTTGGTTGACATATGTAACAATGGGAACACGAGATCTATACTTAGTAAACAATGTTAGGAAGTAATGACTTCGTTCTAAGAGCACAAGGTGCAAACGACGAAGGGAGGTTCGCCGTCCGATGTGGCACCTCCAACGGCGAGCCGTTGCTCGTCGCCACACCGGAGAGGCCTCGCCGTTGCTCGCCGTTGGCTAACTCGTCGTGGCCACGGCGAAGCAAAAACTCTGACAAAGTGGCAGGTTTGTGTGTGTTATGGGTTTTATTTCCGTTGTGTTTGTGTGTTTTTGTGTTTTGTTTTCCAGATTTAGTGTGTGTTTGTGTGTGTTTTTGTGTGGAGAAGAAGACAGCAGCAGTTTTGGTGATGTGGCATGGTGGGGCCCGAATGGGGAGGCACATGCTTGTTGCTGCACCTTGTGCTCTAAGTCAAGTTACGAGAGATGTTATATAAGATATTATATTAGGTTTACTAGTTATAATACCTGTGCACGCACAGGGTTTTTAAAATTTTGATTTGATTATGTATTATTATCGATTAAAAAATAAACCACTTAATATGTTTCAAATAGTTTTACTTAGTGGACTAAAGATAAAAAAAACATATGTATATATGTTCTAATCTACCTATTATTTTAGGAGAATACTTTTGGATTAAAAATTATATTTTATTATTCAAGCAAAATCACATGATAATACTTGACTTGCATGTGATATTAGTAATATATGCTTTTAGTTTTGCAAACCCGTGCTATCAATTTACGATGTGTTTTTATAATTGTGGTTTTTTATTTTTTATTTTTTTTAGGAGGTGATTCTTATCAAATAAGGATTGTGATACATGAATTTTTTTATAATTTAAAGAAAACACCTTCTATATTAAAGAATGACTATCTAACCGATGTGTTTTTGTTTGTTTTTTTTTAATAATTATTTTGTATAACGTTTTTAACTGACAGAGATGTTGAGTTTGAGGTTAATATTGTTATTTAACTTTAACTATTGATATCATGTTGTACAAAATGTGTGAATTTAGTGGCACATAATGAGCGTTGATAAAGTTAAAATATGCTCCGTAAAGTTTTTAAAATGTTTTTATGGATATCCATATATAAGTTTTAAATAACAATTTCATGAGTCGTTGTTATAAGTAGAATCGCGTATATTTATTTTCATATCAAAGTGACTCATGCTTATCATTTGTATTTATATTCTCGTTACTAATAATTTAGCCGTATTTCAAATCCGTGTACGCATAAATTAAACTTTTATATAGTAACATGAGTCCTTATTTAAAAAAATATTCTAATAGATTAAAGTTTAAAACTAATGTTAGTTTAAAAAATATTTAACGTATATTAAAACTAATTCGCATATTTACTAAATTTACTTTAATTGATGAAAGTAAAAAAAAAAAAAAAAAAAAAAAAAAAAAAAAAAAAAACACTAATACTATTACTCATGTAATTTTAAACAAAGTTAACATTATAAAGTATATGGGGTATAAAGTGTAAGGGGTTAATTGTTTATTATCTAAAGTTATTAAAAAATATGGAGACTTATAATTTTACACTTAACTCTAATATATTTAAAATTCAACCACTAAAGTTTTATTAATTACTTCATGTTTTCTTAAGTTTTTATTTTCATAAATTTGACACCTATATTTTTATGTGTTTTTTTTATCAATCAAATTCTCCACCAAATTTATTAAAGTTTGACCAAAATCAATTCAATTTTGACTTTTTATTGGTCAATCATATTGCTTAATTTCGATTATGTGTCATCGAGCTCTTCTATTAGTCTAATTTTTTTTTCAATGAAAATGGTTTTACAAAAACACTCCAAAATGATGTAATTCTTGTATTATATAAAAGATTAGACATTATTGTAAAATTTGGTTGAATGCACATCGTTTAAAATGGTTTAAGCCTTATCTTCAAACACTTGCCAAAATTGTTTAACAAGTAAAATGGTTTTAAAATTTCTCTAAAAATTGATATGTTATGAAACACCAAATGATCACGTATAGTATCTCCCGACTCAAAGAGTCCGGACCTACCACACTCAAATACGAACACTGTTAGACTTCAGATCCCAAGAAAGTCCAGACCCACAAAAGACAAGTCTTGTGCACCTAAACGGTGGACCGAATCTATGGCTCGCGGACTGATGCAACATGTGTATGAACCACGACAGGACAAGAAGTCCGGACTAACCTAGGGATCTGGAGCATAGTGCAACTGTAAAAGAGTAAGGAATATAATTTGGAGGCATGAGATGAACATATGCATGCCTGGATATGGAAAGACGACGACTTATAGACCAAGGGTAACTTTCCCAAAGCATAAAGCAGTTAACGGGCATGACTTCAAGGCAACCACTCTATTACCCATCGGTCCATAGAGTATGTCGTGACTTGTGACCTCTAGATAACTACAAAGGTATCCGCCTATAAATAGAAGTACATTAAACACTTCTAATGATGCAATCTCTCTCACTAGAACACACACGCATACTTTATCTCTCTAATACTTACTCTCACACCCGAGGTTGACCACGGAAACCCCCTCCCGCAGTGAGACTAACGGTGTCTTTCTTTCTTAGCAGATCATTACTGATCCTTTCACTTAGCCCAAAATTCATAAGACTTCCGCTGAACCTCGTTCCAAGGCAAGTCCGGATCACTTCTAGAATCCATTCCAAATTTTATACTAACAAGTTGGTGCCATCCGTGGGACACTTACATAACCACGTTTCAAAATATTTACCTAATGAGCAATCCGGAAAATGAAGCTTCTCCCAACCGTGAGGGTTCCGTAGTAAGGAACATACCTGGAAAGGGGAGTGGAAAAATGCGTAGTAAGGAACATACCTGGAAAGGGGAGTGGAAAAATGCCTGAATGTCCACCCGAATATGTGTCAGAAGAAGTAGTTCGTTAGTTTTGTGACAAACGCTATGACCAGCTCCTACCTTTGATGGCTAAATAAGTCCACCAAGAAAAACTTAGACAAGTGCAAACTCGCCTAAGTTTCGGAGAAAGTTTGCACAAAAACTTACAAACCCAAGAAAACTCCCAATATTCCGAGTCGAAATACATAGGAGGAAAGAGAAAGTGAAAACAAAAATGAAGAGATAGTCCAAGCACCAAATCAAGAAATAGTCTACACTCGCAGTCCCCCAGCGTCTTCTCAAGGCTTGGGCATAGCGATCAAGAACCCTCCCACCACGGAAACTCCAAATGGACCAATGTTTTCTTTCGGTTGGATGGGAGAGAAGGTAACATATTTACTCGACCGAGAGATAAAGAGCCGGATGTTTTCTCCTGCCTTGGGTCTAGAGACCACACTCGTCGAGAATGGACATCCGAACCAGAGCGCCGCAGACATGCAGTGCACGTCCAGCTGCTAGTGATCCGGAGAAGCGAATGAAGGAGGTTAGAAGTCTCATCCGGAGCTACGTTGCCTATTTTAGTGAGAGAAAATGTGAGATTGAAAGAATCAGGGATGCAGCGGATTGTGCAAGTCACTCAGATCCGGTTTGGTTAAAAGAGACTATATACCCCATCAGAATGTGAAAATAGTAGGGGAGGACACTGGAAGTTTAAATCAAAGATATGTAAAGCCAATGTTGAGGATGAAGATTTGTATCGTTCATACAAGTACGAAGAGATAGACCCTTTCACTCAACTAATCCACAACTTTGTGATCCTAAAAAGAACATGAATGCCCACTAATGTCTCGACTTATGACGGAATCGGAGATCTAAAGGACCATCTGAAAACTTTTCAGATGCCGGTCATTGTAGAGAGATAGGCCATGCCCACCTGGTGTCACATGTTCAATTCCACCCTTATAGGTGCAGCTCGCCTATGGTTCGATGAACTTACTCCAGAAAGCATTGAGAGCTTTCAGGATCTACAAAGGGATTTTTTGTCATACTTCCTCTAGCAGAAGAAGTACACCAAGGATCCTATAGAAATCCACCACATTAAGCAGAGGGGAGAGGATTTCACATAGTCGTTCATAGATCGCTTTAAGGGTGAGAGCTTATATGTCAAGGGAGCTCTGGAATGCATGATGGTATCCGAATTCATGCATGGAATAACCAACCCATAGTTGATTAAACGATTGAATGACAATATATCCAAAACAGTGGATGAGATGTGAAAAGTAACCAAAGCCTTCCTCTGAGGAGAAGTAGTCGCAACCAACCAAACCAAGAAGAAAAGCTTTCCCTCATGAAAATTCATGATAGCTCAATCAAAGCAGTTTCCAGTTCAGGTTTCAAAAGAAAGTCAGATTTTAAGGGACGCCAAAGGTCAAGCAGTAGGAGAAGTTAGCGCTTCACCCCTCTTATAAAAACACCCAAAGAGATCTTGGTAATGGACTCGGTGAAGTTTACTGCCCCACCACCTACGGTGAGTTCCTCAAAGAACAGGAACAAGAACAAGTTCTGTGAGTTCCATGGAGACAAGGGAAACCACATGGATGATTGATATCACCTTAAAAAGCAAATTGAAGTAGATGTAAAATCCGTCAAGCTCGTTGATGCGTGGGAATCGCAACAGGCTTTACCTCTCGAGGGATCTCGAGAAGCTTACAACCCCCACCAGGCAGTGTACCTGATCATTGTAGTATAGTATAGTGACAAGTACCGGGGGATTGATCGTTCAGCTTGGGAATAGTGTCGCTAGGATTAGAAAGCCTAAATACTAGTTCTAAAGGTAAGGGATGATTATTTTTGTATTTTTATATTTTATGGAAAGCAAGTAAAATCTCGGGGTTTGAAGGATTTGGGCGGAATTAGTTGCTATTCAACTAACCCAAAACTAAGATGCAATCAAAATAAAATACTAAAAATGAAAATAAGCTAAATTATACTAATGTTGTGAGCAGTAATTGGAGAAAATGTGTTTACTTAGATTTCACTACTCCCTAGATATCTTTTACACGTTAATTACTTGTTATAATTGCATGGATGACGGATCGTATTCCTTAATACCATTCATGGGGTGGCATACATAACTCCCCAATTCTATGAGCTCTTATCTCCTCTTACACCATGCCCAGCACAACTATAGGGATTGTAAACAGTGGCTCATGCATTAAATACAACCAATAAAGACCTAGTACGCCTCGGTTCATGTTTCTTAAGACGTTCAAGCATGTTACCATTTGGAGATCTGCCAGTTTTCTTAAGCCCAACATATAAATCATTCATCCAAGACAAGAATAAGCAAGTAATCAACACATAATCAATATCTAGGTTTCATTAGATCTAAGCAAACACAAAAGAGATCTAGCCTAGCATAATGGAATTGAGACAAGAACAAGATATAGACAACCAACACATAGACATATTGATTGAATTAGAAGAACACTTATCTCAATTACAATGCAAGGTATCAAGGGTTTGGAACCCTTGAAAAACCTGTAAAATTTGCACCAAAATCGTACTTAGGGTTTCTCCAAAACTTCTCTTCTTTTAATGTGAAAATTAGAAAACTATATATAGGAAAATGGGTTTGACGGCGTCAAGAGTAATCTTGTGACGCCGTCACCTCGCCGCCAAAACTCTTCTCGGACTGCCTAGATCTACTTCTGACGCCGTCAAGACTTGTATGTTTCCAGGCCGTCATGACTCTTTTACTCTTGACGCCCTTCCTACGTGACGCCGTCAAATCTTCTCTGGATCGTCATGGATTTTCATGGAATTTGCTCTTGACGCCGTCACCTACTGTTCCCAGCATGGAAAATTAAGACTTTGGCGTTTTCTTCACTTTTATGCTCCAAAAACGTCCGAATTGCTTCCTTTTCCAGATTTCTCTCCCAAAGTACCTAAAATCACAAAAGGAACGATTTAGGGCAATATTTGATCAAATAAAGTCGGATTCGGGCTTAAATGACCCCCTAAAAACGGATCATTTTTCGCCTCATCATATACCCTTACACTTGAGATTTGCTTGTCCTCAAGCAAATGCGCTTTTATTCTACTCAAAATACAAGTTAGGGGTCATTTAACGCTAATATAAAAGTAATGACAACAAATAATCGTTCCACTAAAGACCAATAGACAAGCACGGAGGTCATATACAAGCACCTCACAAATAGTGTTTAGATACTCACATCTCTCGGGTGTAATAAAGTATAAATTACAATATGGAAACGGAAGATATCTCTCACTACCTGTCATAGCAAAATAGATTACCATAGGCTTGGGAAAGGATCAAACCTCCACCACATGGCATAAGCACCTAGGATAAACTATCAAAGAGGTCTTTTAAAGGGTTGTAACGTTAGGTGTAGGGATATGAAATACACGGTTTTGTTGGATAATGGAAGTTTTACTGGTGGCGAGTTAACAATCTTGGTTAATTACATGTACAATATGGTGTTGCTAAGCCAAGACTAGACTCGACTTAAGCTAATAAATGAAAAATAACAAAAACATAAAATGAACATAGAATGAAAAGGGATGGTAGTCCGTATGTTTTTTTTTTTTTTTTTTTTTTTTTTTTTTTTTTTTTTTTGCATACACTCTTACCCTACCATCCAAAACAATACATCATAGGGGATGAGAATTCCCCTTACACTTGAATCTTTACATACTTTACAATAAACTAATCTAATGACTCGAATTAAGAAAATCAAAACACTTGGAGCACTTTTAAGATTAACGTACATATGGGGGTAATAAATGATGTTCTTCCCCATTACTCCATAAAATAAGTACTTACCCATGAGTCCCAATCGTCCCAAAACAATATGTACAAGGATATGACTCGACTTAGCAACCATGTAATCAATTAGAAAGTTAACTTAGGGTTTAACAAATAACAATAATGCACTAAAAATGAGCGCATACACGGAAGGCTAAGGCGATTTGGTTGTACATTTAAGTGGGGTGTAACAAATTCTTCCTTTAAGTAAAATGCTTAAAGTTAGAAACGAAAAGATAGGCTCGGAGGGGTGTACTAGGGGTTTCGTGTACTAAAAATGAGTACAACGCTAAGGGTGTGGGAAAAATTAGTTGACTTAATTAGCCAAGTAATATGACTTAAATGGTCAAGTAATTATGATACGGGTTAAACATAAGGGTAATCCTAATGCCTCTTATCATGTAGTAAATCCTACTACACGAATGTAGTCTCACTAGCGGTCTCGGGATGCATCACTAACGCAAGTTCTAGAATCTAAATGCTACCGGTACACTCATAAGCACTAATAGTAAATGCTTTTCCTATCAAATCTAAAGGCGAACCTCACATATTTGGGTGGAAAATTTTTCTGAATATACGGTTATGTGCTAGTCATACAATCTCCTATCCATGAGACGCTTGCTATGGCTAAAGTTTCACTCCTAAATTTTATAAAAAATTTTAAATTTGGCGCTAAAATTGCACTAACAAGTATTTCTCGTAGTTTTATTACACATCTACCATTAAACAAAACAAACTCAAGCGAAAGTACATATGTAAGGTATCATCTTTTTACCCTCCCCTTACACTTAAGATGAACATTGTCCCCAATGTTCAAGTAAAGAATGTAAAAGTGAAAAAGTAAAGAGAATGAAATCAAATACTCCCCTGATTCGCTCGGTATGGATATTAGGATGGCCAGGTTAAATCTTCCTCCAAGAAAATGAACAATCAAAGCTTCCCTTCCAGAATATAAATCATCTCCTTGTCATACATAACCTGTAAAACCTGACAAAATAGACAAGACAACCTCGCGTAAAATCGGCGGCATCCTATATAAGTTTCTAAATCCTAGAAAACAAGATAAGATATAATGCTTGTGGAATGAAGTTTGCAGATCTCCTGGAGATTATAAAACTTAATAATTCACAAAAACCATAAGACTCCGTTAGAAAAACAAATCGGTAAAATTTCTAGATTTTTAACTCCTGACGCCGTCAAGAGTAAAACTCTGACGCCGTCAGAATGGACCTGCAGAAATTCTTATGTTAAGTTTCCGGAAAATTTCTGGAAAAACTTGGTCCTACTTCCTGGAAAATCCTGCAAAACTTCATTATGACTCAATACAAGCATTTGACTCTAACAAATACGAATATACATGCTCATTTAATATTGTGGAGAATCATGATCGGTTTGTTTCTTAAAAACATATTTGGGGTTTCCCCTTACACTTATCTTTTGCAAAAATACTTCTAGGTGGAGTTAATACTAGGCCAAAACAACAAAGTAAAGTATTTCCACTTATTTAGTTTAGAAACATGATCTACCAACAATAAAAATACAACATGCATACGGAAGCAAATAACAATCAAACAAATAAAATCACACAAAACATGGGTTGCCTCCCAAGAAGCGCTTTTCTTTATTTACGAGTCTTGTAGCTAGACTCAAGGTCATGGGTTACTACGTGATTTCATCATTGGTTCCACCCTCTGATTGCAAATATTCTTTGTAGAATTCAATTACCTTTTTCTCAACCGCTCCTATAATCTTTTGGGAAAACTCTTCATCGACTTTATACCTTGGTCCAAGGGCCAAGCAATCTTTGTAGTAAAGACTCCTTTTTTCCCATACATAGTTCATGCCCATTTTCTTATCCTTCTCATCAATATCCTCAAAAGCACCAACGTTGTCCTTATCAAAACGAGATATAAAGCGAAATTCTTTCATCCTATTAGGCATCCTATAAGTGATACTATCGGTGTTACTTGCAAATCGGATCGTGCCTTCTACCTCATCATATTCCAACTTAGACTCCTCAACAAATGGTTTGCCAAACACAACATTGGATAATCGACAATCAATAACATTAGCAAGATCCTCCACAATCATAAAGTCGGTGACAAAAGTGAAATTACCAACAAAGACACGTAAACCTTTAACTCTCCCTACAAAGTTACAAACTCCACCGGGGTACTTGGGATCCCTTCTAGGTTCAAGTCTTGTTTTCACTATATCATTATAAACCGTTGAGGACATAATGTTGATTGGAGATTTAAAGTCGATGTAAGCATTGCTAATGTGCCTATATCCAATCATACATGGTATCTTAGCATTCTTAGGATCGCCTCTCTTGATCTTAGGTTCAATTATGGTGAAAGGAAATCGCGGGTTATCAATAAGATTATTATAATATGCAATCTCCTCCTTAGTGGGGTATAGATTAAAGTAGTCGTTAAGCTTCGGATCTATTTCCTCCTCTTCTAGTCCCTCAACAACATTCACAAAGTCATTAGGCCCTAGGTCCTTATTTGAATACAAGGCGGTTGCTAGGTCACTAAATGTATGTTCGAGTTCAATCTTAATCAACCTATTAAGCTCTCTAAGCTCCCTAATCTCACTCTCAATTTGTTCACGTAACACAGCCACTTCTCTAGGGGACAGGGGTGGATTCGCGTTTTCCATAATGGTCAACGGAATAGTCAATGAGTTTAATTTACTAACAGAGGCACAAAGAAATAAGATAGACTAAAGAAAACCTAAAAATAAAAATAAAATCTTACTAGAAAGGAATCTAGCAAGTATACCTAATAAAAAGAAATTCTAACCTAGACAATAACTATTCCCCGGGCTGCGGCGCCAAAAACTTGATGCGTGGGAATCGCAACAGGCTTTACCTCTCGAGGGATCTCGAGAAGCTTACAACCCCCACCAGGCAGTGTACCTGATCGTTGTAGTATAGTATAGTGACAAGTACCGGGGGATTGATCGTTCAGCTTAGGAATAGTGTCGCTAGGATTAGAAAGCCTAAATACTAGTTCTAAAGGTGAGGGATGATTATTTTTGTATTTTTATATTTTATGAAAAGCAAGTAAAATCTCGGGGTTTGAAGGATTTGGGCGGAATTAGTTGCTATTCAACTAACCCAAAACTAAGATGCAATCAATATAAAATACTAAAAATGAAAATAAGCTAAATTATACTAATGTTGTGAGCAGTAATTGGAGAAAATGTGTTTACTTAGATTTCACTACTCCCTAGATATCTTTTACACGTTAATTACTTGTTATAATTGCAT
>JARVZY010006068.1:0-27529 GCA_030686995.1 Artemisia argyi
AATCATTTGAAATTTAAACTCTTAAAACCAAAACAATTTCGCCATTTATTTAGTCCATATTATTTTTCTATTCAAAAATTACCCTTTTCGTTTATAAACATGTCTCACATAATAATAAACAAAAAATACGTAATACATAATAAAAAATAAAACAACCAAATAAATATATACATAACATAACAATTAAATATGTATAAACATGTAGCCACATGCAAATTTAATTCAATAGTCATATTAATAATCAAGTCTAGGTGTATAATGCATTTATTCAATTAAGGCTTTCTTCTTCAAAGGAAAAAGAGCCACATACATCGATAAATCGATTGCGTAAGCCAAAACTAAACAAACACCACATATCACATAATTGATTACTTAATATTGGAGTCTTCCCCAATTCGACATCTATTAATAAATTTACATGTTTCGATATAACTTAACATTTAATTTATATATCAAATTTAAACCTTTTAAATTATCACACAATTAAATCCATGCAAATATGCACTTTTCATGGATTATGCTTAACAATTAACATATTGCACCAAGATCATTTACTAAAACGCATAAACATGACATTCTAGGGTTTCTAATCATATTAAAAAAATCAAAACCAAAACCCTAACAAACTAATAGGTCAATCGACCCAAATAAAAAATTAGGGTTAGGAATATGAAAACCCTAAAAACATGTAATTAAACGAATCAAAATTCAATTTTTATGCGTTTCGATAATTAATTACATATTATAACGGCTCATGATGCCACTGTTGGAATTATAATATCATGACAATCATATAAATAAACCAAACACATCAAGTGAGCATAGCGGAAGCAATTACAAGATCATATAATATGTAATTAATTAATTAAATATAAAAGTAAACATACCTTTGTGATTCTAGCCTGAACAAGAATCAAATGCAATCTTCAAATCAAGAACCCTAATTAGGGTTTATATGGATTATAAGAATTACCCCTTACCTCTTTTGTAATTCAATTCAAAAATCAAACAATAGTGTGTTTGAATTGCGTTCTTGGACACACGTACTAATTCAAGTAAAAGTTTATGCAAGTAAATTAAACACAAAACCTTTTAGCTTATGAAAATCAAAAACCCTTATGGGTTTGAGGAGTGGATCGATTTAGGGACAATAGAAGGAGAGAAAAAACACATATTATGTGTGTACAATACTGTCTAGGCATAAAATACTATCGTATAATTCAGAAAATTTTTACTCTTTCAACGGATACAATACTATTATATACAAACACTCCGCCAATCGAAAGTAAGAATTAAGTAATGAACATGCAATCTAAGATATTGCATAATTATTACTATTCTTCCTTTGAGTTTCTGGGATGCCCTTTTTTGTTAAACCTTATTTTGAAAGAGTCGTAGGCGTCTAACCTCCCTTTAACTCAACTTATTTTATACGAATAACTATTTACTTAAACATGACGCGACAGGTTTCAATTAGATGTACCATCATACTTACAACTAAACAATTTATACAAACATTACACAATGAACAATTAGATACACTCTGTATGCATCGCATGGGTCTGAATGACCCGTTGTAATTATTATTGACTTATTGTCCTTTAATTGAATGTAATGAAAGATTGGATTTAATTAGTTTAAATATAATGAAAGATTGAATTTAATTAGTTAAAAGATAACAATAGAAGGACAAAATGGTGCTAAATTATGGGAAAATTAAATGAAAGATGTTTCTTAGAGCACTAGGTGAGTGAGTAGGGGAAGCTTCTCATTTTGGATTCACGGGGTGCCACATCATTTTAACAAACCTCCACAACTAACCCTTTCATTAACAACTAACTTCAACTTACTCATTTGGGGTCCATCACTTACAACTTTATTTTTTGTATTCATTTCATTAAATAAACTAAATTCATTTTATTAAATATAAAAATACAATACAACACAATAAAAACATACGAAACGTAAAATAACGATACGGTTAAAAAACAATAAAAACAAATCATACAACACCGTTAACCATAAATTAGCCATATGGGGGTGGTTTCTCAAAACCTTCCACACGTGAACATATTTTAAGCTTCTCCGACCAATAGAGCGTTGTTCAAAAATGGTCTTTGCATTATTCAGAAGATGACTGTCATTTTTTCCGCTTGTACGCTGCAACTGATTGTAAATAGCGTTGAATTGTATACAATCCAAGTTAATTCTTGTCCATTTACCCCTGACCATATTTATGTTACGATTGTCACCGACGGTATGATCGTTGAACATGTCTACAACCTTATTCCAAAATAATTGATCATTTTATGTGTGTTGGTTCACTTCAACCCAAACTTCAGCTAGCAAGATTTCTTCTACTTTTGACCAATGAGTATTCATTGTAAATGTTTGAAGTGTGTGAAAGAAGGGAAGCAGAATACCGCTGGGAAATAGGGCTTAACCCTCAAGACTCAGAGACTTCGAGTGAGGAGGGCTACGTCTCAGATGATTCCTTTGATTAATTCATAATTTAATGTTTTATTTAGCGTATCGTAGTTTAACATTTTAATTACCGTATCGTAGTTTAATACTTTAATCATAGTTTCTATTAATCGTACATTGTTTAATGTAATTTCAATTTCAAGTTTAATGTATTTTCATTTAAATGTTTAATGTATTTTCATTTCCTATTTTAAAATATGTTGCAAGTTTTATAAAAAAAAACCTTACAATTTTATAAAACATTACATATTTACAATTTACAAAACACTTACATATTAAAAAAATAAATAAATAAAAAATGACAAAGTCAGAAATTTAGCCTCGTCGTGCAGACGAGGAAGCCTCAAGTGGCGAGCAACAAAGAGGGGGGGGTCGATGCAGTGGCGAGGATGGCGAGGCTCCACGTTGGAGTGGCGAGAGTGGATTAGTTGCTGCACTAGTGCTCTTATACACATTTTTACACTCAAGCGCTTCAATAGTACATTTTCTGAGTTCATATGCTTTTATAAAATAAAGTTTCGAAAAAACTCTTTTATTGTAACTTTTTTTTTAATACTTTTTCACACTTTTATAGCAGATTAAAGTCTCGACGTCTCTAATTCTGTTGTGTTTTACGTTTTAATAATCATGTCGTTCAATCTAGAATACTTTCATCTTTAATTTGAGACCAATTTTTATATGGTCATGACAATATTCTTTTGTTCTGTCTTTAAATAACTAATAAAATCTTGAATTGTAATATTGTTTCATTGTTTGATATATAAAATGTTGTGACATGCATTTTAGTTACATTGTTTTAGAGGCTGGTAATGGGATAAGTGGAGAAAACATTACGAAAACAAATTAATATTCGTGAAATGAAAGAACTTTATTAAAATTATGAACTTGAGTTCTACAATTTATTGTAATTGCTAGAGCAAAAAAGTTTAAGAATTGTGGGCTTTTCATCACTTTCTACAAGATTCTTACTCCTTATACTCATGTGTCTTTGACACTATCATAGTATCATTTGCTGTTGCACCATGAACATGCTTTCATGCTCAGTTGTATATATGCTTGCAAATATTTTGAACGTATTTGTTCTAGAAATGAGATTGATAAATATGATCCGAATCTATATATTGATGCCTTCTTAACTACTTAACTGTAACAACTTTTGATATTCACTTAGGATTGACAATTTACGGTCCTTTTCACACAACGTTTTATCAATTCTTAGATGCTCACACCTTACACAGAGTATTAATTGTAAAAAGTTTGTTTAGTTTGAAATTTTCTTTTCTTATAAAGAAAACTTCAATAAAGATATTTATCACACGTAGTATAAACACGGCCAAAACGATTTATAAATTCGAGGAAGATTTTCAAACCAACCTTTAAACATCCTTGAAATGCAAGAAATATGACGCAATACCTTACCATTTTCCACAGCCATTTATGACACGATAACTAGTTCATGAATATATTCTTAAATATAATGTTTTTTACGGAGTATTTAAGAAAAAATTATATGTTACCTCGTTTTTATTTGATTTCAATTACATACTTAATTTCAAATAGGTTACATCTATGGTCCATATTTCAATTATTTTTAAATGGGAAATTGCATATATATCCCTGCAAAAGTTCAAAATTGCATATATATCCAGCTTAAACTTTTAATTGCATATATATCCTTCCAAAGACTGAAAAATTACATATATATGCAATCTAAACTTAAAATTACATATATATCATTCGTAAACTTTAAATATGTCATATATATATCCAAATAACTATTTAATTTAATTTACAACTCTAGAATACATAACAATTATAATTATAAAAAAAATATTTCTTAAATATATTTTTTCTTTATTTATAAACTTGTTGGCAGTAGTATATACGCTTTCCTTGCAAACATATTTGGTAATTTATTTCATGTAGTCGTATTAGATATGAGATAAGATGAATTTTTTCGTGAGGTTAAACATTTTCTTGATATATTATTTTTGGTTATTCATTTGAAACCTGGGACATCGTACCCTTAAAACAAATATATTTGTCGTAATTTTAAAATTATAATTATCATAATTTAAAGTTTAAAGTTAAATTAAATAATTATTTTGATATATATGATATAATATTAGAGGTTTAGAAGGATATATATGCAATTACGAAGGTTTAAAAAGAATACATATGCAATTATTAAGTTAAGTTCGATATATATTTAATTTTTCAGTCTTTGAAAGGATATATATGCAATTGAAAGTTTAAGCTGGATATATATATATATATATATATAGTGTATCTTTATTTTCAGAACCTTGTTAAGTGCGGGAACTGCGAGAACTCCAATTTTACATTAAAAAACATGCATGTTCATATAAAACATGCATGTTTTCTTACATACACCTTAATACACATGCCTGCGTAACATACATGTTCATATAAAACCTGTTAAGTGCAACATATCAATGCAAAATGGTTTTATATGAACATGTATGTTACGCAGGTATGTGTATTAAGGTGTATGCAAGAAAACATACATGTTTTATATGAACATCCATGTTTTCTAATGCAAAATTAGAGTTCTCGCAGTTCCCGCACTTAACAGGGTTCTGAAAATAAAGCTCCCCTATATATATATATATATATATATATATATATATATATATATATATATATATATATATATATATATATATATATATATATATATATATATATGCAATTTTGAGCTTTTACAGGATATATATGCAAATAATTACAAATAGTTTCTATTTTTAAAAATATGGACAAATAATTAATGTATTTATGTAGTATATATTGGTTGCATCTATGCCTTCATAAAATTATGAACTTCATTTCAATTATTACACAGTCACATATAGTCTTTTTTTCAAATTAGATATTGTCAATGCAAATAGTTTGAAAATTAACAATTATTTATATAATTAAAATCGGATAGTTACGAAAAATATGATTTTGACTAAACCACAAAAACGAAACATGTACTCCTAATATTTTATTTATTTAGTTATCCAATAAAATAATGACGACGGTGATAGAAGTATACAAACTCATTCCTTTTCTAATATAAATTGTTACACATGTCACTGTCAGTACATGTAAACGCGCCTTATTGACCACAAAACCCCGACTTTTTTCTTGAAAACTAATTAGTAATTACTATTCGTTAATGGTGTTCTCAACTTTTAACACACAGCATGAACAAGTCTAAAAGCTTCTTTCACAATATCATCAAACCCTTTAATTTCTTTTCTAATAAAGGTATTTTTTTTTAAAGATTGCATTTTTATACATGGGTTTTTGATAATGATGGTCTGTTTTTATAAAGATTGTGTTTTTATACATGGGTTTTTGTTTTTGATTATGGGTCTTTGATTTTGATGGTTTTTTGTTATAGAGATTATGTTTTTAATAATGGGTATTTTTGATTGGTGATGAGAAGGTCAAGAAAAAGAAGATTTGGCAAAGATTACTGCTCAAGAACAACAGCAAGTTTTCAGTTTTCAGACACTTGTTGCTGCTACTAGGAATTTTCATCCTGATAATAAGCTTGGTCAAGGGGGTTTTGGACCTGTTTTTAAGGTCTTTCATTTTTTTATCTCTCTCTCTTTACAACCTTTTTTTGCATAACTGGGAGTGTTTGGGAATAGGTTCTGTATTGAATTATGCTTTTTGCGAATAATGAGATTATACATTTTGGTTAAAAGATTATTCCAAACTGATTATTTGACCCGAAAATGATCGTATAATCAAAAATGAACACGTTTCTATCTAAAGACAATATAACTAATGTTATGTGATAATAAAATGATCCGATAATTAGTTTGCAATATGAGTCACTGTCTACATCCCACCTCCCCATACCCTGCTCTGGCGGCATTGGGTATACTTATTGTTGTTGTATTTGCCACTTGAGCAAAATTATACATCTTAAATATTTTAAATGCAAACGGATTGATTCTTGCTGTTAGGCTTGTTTGTTTGTAAAGGAAAGTTATTGACTTATTGTTATGCAGTCTTTGTTTAATGTTTACCATCCGTCTTGCTTGTTTGTCTTATTTTTGATAGTTACTCTTGCTCTGCATATCTTTAGGCTAAAACTTTAGAACTGCATGTGATAGTGAAAGCACTTTTAAGAAGTAATTAGCATTTGCAGCATTTTAACTGACATTTTGTTGCCATATGATCAGCGTGCTTGTGAGAAATAGTAGAAACTAGTGCTTACGTAGGTATTCTTCTGCTGGATGTTGTTTTCATTTTTCATTATAGACGGAAGGCAAGTATATGGAGTAAGGACAAATTGATAAAAACAAGAAGAGTTGTTAATATTTTGAGTCGATTTTCTAAATGATAAATTAGCATTTTGAATAAATTTTACACGATATGCAGTGCTAACCAATTAACATGCCTGTTGTGGTGTTCTTTTTTGCTATTTTTCTGCTATCTCGAGTGCTTTCTTGCATTTTTTTTAAGTGCATTGATTGCTCAAAAACAAAACTCCATTGTTGAAAACAAGAAGAACAAAATGGGCGTGGCATGTCTTACGACACTAAGCAATTTTATAACATTACAAATATATTTGTAGAATCAGGACTGTCATGGGACGTCTGTTTTTTATTTTCTAATTTATATTAAATCGGGTGTTTGGCTATGTAGGGGAAGTTGGCTAACGGGGAGGAGATTGCTGTGAAAAAATTGTCACACACTTCAAATCAAGGGAAAAGGGAGTTTGTAAATGAAGCTAAACTATTGGCACGTGTACAACATCGTAACGTTGTGACTTTGTTAGGGTATTGTGTATCCCCAGAGAAGCTCTTGGCATATGAATATGTATCTAACGAGAGCTTAGACAAGATTCTTTTCAGTAAGTTCTCTTTTCCACATCTTGTAGGTCCCATGCCTTTAGAATCTGATGGTTATCTTTTCTATTAATTAGTTAATACTTATTAATGATGTTTGTGATTCTTTTTGTTTTCGATGTAGAATCTGCAACGCGTGAAGTATTGAGTTGGCAGCGCAGATACGATATAATTGTTGGTGTGGCAAAAGGGTTGCTTTATCTTCATGAAGACGCCCACGATTGCATTATTCATAGAGATATAAAAGCTAGCAATATTTTATTAGATGAAAAATGGGTACCCAAAATTGCCGATTTTGGCATGGCAAAGCTCTACCCTGAAGGACAAACTCATATCAATACTCGTATAGCGGGTACCAAGTAAGTTTTATGCTGTTTGGATTATATCCTTAAGGGAGTGTTGGGGTAGCTTATTTAAGTAGCTTATTAGCCTGTTGTATTATAATAACACATTGAGCTGTTTGAAATATCCAAACAACTTATGGCTTAACAGGTTATTTGGCACCTATAGGATCTTTTTTAGAAGCCATTGTGGAGGAGCTTATTTAGCTAATAAGCTAATAAGCGCAAGTTCTACCACACTATTAAATAGAGTTGATAACTTAATATGCTTTGACCTCCAAAATTGTCAAAATTCATAAACTTGATTACACAATTTCTTTTTCTATGTAGTGGATATATGGCACCCGAGTACGTCATGCACGGCAATCTATCTGTCAAGGCAGATGTATATAGCTTCGGTGTGGTAGCTCTAGAGCTCATCAGTGGTCAAAAGAACTTTAATTTTAACCTCGATCCCGAGTGCCAAAATCTTCTAGAATGGGTAAGAACTACGATAGATTTGTGGGTCCCAACTTTTTCTATTAAAAAGAACCAGAAGGAACTAAGAATCAGCTGTTTTACAGGCATATAAGCTGTACAAGAAGGGCAAAGGCCTTGAGATATTGGAGTCAGGATTGGCCTCTACAGCTGACCCTGATCAAGTAGCTGCTTGCATAAAGATTGGATTATTATGCACACAATTCGATCATCAGCTGCGGCCCACAATGAGCCGTGTGGTGCTAATGCTATCCAGAAAGGCGGGCACACTCGAAGAACCGACTCAACCTGGCTACCTGGGCTCGAGATATAGGTCTCGTGGGACCACCTCATCTTCTTCAGACGGGATGTCTGGCGGGACACGTTCTCAATCTAGGTCAACCACCACCACCACCACAACGGCTGCTGGTACACGTAGCTCAGATCGTTTACGTACGCGTCGTGGTTCAACGTCTGGAGGTTCGGTATCAGACCCTCACGGGAAACGACCAATGCGGTAAAATATTTATATTAGTATATAATGTAGGAAATTGTTTAGTATTCTTTTGTACAGTATCTACTACTGTAGGTTTTGGAAGATTTTTTTTTTTTTTTTTTTTTTTTTTGAACAGATTTGGAAGATGAAGTGAAGTAAATAACAAGGTCTAATTGTTCATTAGCATTATTATATAGTCTTATGACGCTTATTGCCGTCCGATATAATCTTGATCAATCAGTTCAGAATGAATTACAACATTTGCTGCCCTTAGATTCGGCTTCGCTGCAAAGGCATAAAAGTTGTGATAAACATTTTTCTTTTTACATGGCTGATTAAGAGTGTCAGCGTCATATATTTTGCTTAAAAAAGGCCGAAAACAGTCACGTGATACCTCATTTAGGCCGCGTACATTTTAGTGAATGACTATAACCTGATCGGTAAACCTCATACGTTTATTGTTTATATGATCACTTGTGTACACTTGTATATTCAGATTTCAAAATTGACAAAATGTGTAATAAGTTCATGACCGTTATAAAAGTAAAACTTGACAGTTGTCAAGTTTTGTATGACTGATGAAGGTGAAACGTGACATGGACCGATCATATGATACCTGAGAATTTAGGGAAGACAATGGTCAAGCGAATGTAAAGTCAAGGTCATTGGGCCCACACAGCACCGCACTCACATGCTTTTCCCTACAGTTCCCTGTTTAAAAAGACTAACCCGTTTTATCAAAAGTTACATTGTTCAACGTTCCATCCCAATCTTTTTAACTAATTCATGGCTATTTAAAGTTACACTCTAATTTGAAATGCAAATCTTATATAAAGAGGCCCAAGCTAAATACAGCAAAGGCAAGAATATACATGAAAATAGACTCAGAAAGAAAAAAGGAAGCCAAAACTAAAAACCAAACAAAGCAAAAACAGCTAAACACCCACAAGAAATTACCCAAAAACGCCTGAAGATACAACACAACAACTAAATATAGTCGGAGGCCGACTCAAAAGAAGCACCAAGAAATGAGACCCATCTAAACCAATGAAATTCAATTCACGGGCATCTACTGGATATCCAAAGAACAGAGAGAGATTGAATGCTCGGAAACACATCAACATCCCGAATCTTTGGTCTTTCTTCCGCATAAGCATGTACGATGTTGTTTTGCCATCCAAATAGCCCACATAACAACCAAGCACGCACCATGGAAAATCTTAATTCTCCAGACTCCACTTGTTGTTTAAGAACGTTTTTGAACCTACAACCATGTCTTTAATCAATATAGATGGAGATTGCATTTGCCACCACGCAAGGCTTTTTTTTTTTTTTTTTTTTTTTTTTTTTTTTTTCAAACGCCTACTACTTTCCGACAGTTAACAAGCACATAAGAGAGGTCCTCAATCTCGTCTTCACATATTGTGTTAAAATATGAATAAATATTAATACGTTAAATGTCTAGTATCAAACCCGAGACCTCGGGATTGCACACATTACAAACAAGAATAAAAGTATAATAATTATATATATTAAATGTTATGGATATATATGTAATTATTTAAACACTAAAGGGACTTAATGGTCGTTAGTTATTAAATGTACGGACTAATTATCGTTAAATGAAAAGGAAATGGACTAGAATGTATTTAGGAGACAAGAAGGTTCCGGAACACCCTTTGTGGGTGTATGGCCGGTCGACAAGGGCTAGGGGAAACCCAAACCCATTACAATTTGTCCTCCAAGATATCTCTAGTATATATACAAGGCTTAGGGTTATTCATTCATATCTTTTGTGCACACACAATAACCTAAAGCTTTTCTTTTCTTTCTTTCTTCCTAAGCCGATCGACAAACACCCTCCTTAGGGTTATAGTCGATTTTGTTTTTTAAAAACAAAGTGTTTACTTTAGATCTTGCAATCTCTTTTATTCATTATAATTTGTGTGTACAAGAATGAGGTAACAACTCACTATAGTTGTTATCAAGAGATCGATAAACAAAACGGTAAGGGGTTTATCATTGATCTATTTTACACTAGTCCAATATTTGCTTTATTGATACTTGTTCGGGCTAGAATCACTACGGTGCATTCTATTTATGTTTTGGTTAATTCTTTATGTGTTATACTTGATCTATAGCTTCCGCATACGTGTATACTTTGATTAGTTTTTTTATATGATTGTCATGGTAATTAAATTCTAACAGTGGCATCACGAGCCAGGTATAACATGTAATTGATTACTAAAACATAATAAAAATCGTATTTTTAATAGTTTTAGATACATGTTTTGAATCTAGGGTTTTTTCTTTTAATTTTTTCGAAACCCTAACCCTAATTTGGGGGGGTCGATTTTCTCCATGAACCCTAATTAGGGTTTGTGGTTTAAATTAATTAACTTGTAATTAATTAGAAACCGTAGGTCATTAACTAGTTAATTGAACGTACTTGTGACCTAATTGGTAATTGTTATGCTTTGATTCGTGACGAAACATGCATATTAGTCATGGATTGTTAATTGTTTTAATTGTATCGTTTTTTGTCACATGTTTAGATAGATCTATAATTGGGGACGACCTCAACAAATTTATTAAAATCAATTTATGTGCTATGTGGTATGTGATTGACTTTGGCCAACGCAATTGACTTGTCAATGTATGTGGCTCACTTCCTTCAAGAAGAGAATGCCTTAGTTAATTATATGCATATTGAAACCTAGAATTGATTTTATTAGGATCTTTTCTAATCAAGATCGCATGTGGCTATATGTTTCACCTTTATAATTGTTATGTTTATTAGTTGCTTGATTTGTCTTTGATTACTTGTTTTATTGTTTTATTTGTTGGACATGATTGTAAGCAATAAAAGGGTAATTTTTTATAAAGAAAATAAATTGGACTAATGATGGTGAAACTTTAAGTGATAAAGGTTGAATCTTGCGGTGTCTTATGTGCCAACAATGGTTCGCTTCGCACGGTAATTGTCTCCCAGGCGAGACTAGCAAGATTCATACTTTATTACATGTTTTAAGATTTAATCCATAAACTTTTGCTTGGTTGATGTTTTTGTACACATGATTTTAAAAGTAAGTCCTTTAAGACAAATTCATACTGATGGTAAGAAGGCTTGGAAAGAGCCTTAGAGTCTGCATTGGTTATCACACTTACGAATACGTCTTAAACGATTTTCTTTTAACTTCATTCTTGTACAATATCATCTTAAGGGTGATTTACCTCAATTCCACTTTTGTGGGCGATAATTGTAGGTTCTTCTTTAATTGGTGAACCCGATACCTCAAGTAAAACTTT
This sequence comes from Artemisia argyi, assembly GCA_030686995.1. NCBI lineage: Eukaryota > Viridiplantae > Streptophyta > Magnoliopsida > Asterales > Asteraceae > Artemisia > Artemisia argyi. The sequence goes on from JARVZY010006068.1 coordinate 11,958, forward strand.
TTGTATTAATCTTAAGAATTGGTAATAAAAAGGTTTTGAAAACTTATGCTATAAAGATGAGTGCATGCATCTTTATACATGTTTTGATTGTCACATCAAACTAAATACCCTAAAATTTAAGTTACATGCCATCTACCTATAAGAAACACTTGAAGTTATAATTTAGTAAACGTGAGTCCTAGGCTAAATTTTAAATAACAAGGCAAAATTTTGTTTATGCGTGAGACCATAGATAGTAATTTTAAATGTTTCTAAGGTAGACGACTTAATTAAGTTGTGCGTGAGACCTAGAACTTAAGGCATGAGATGTGATGAAACATGCTTACATTGCAAATTGATGAATCAATTTGATGTAAATCCCATAATGATCTAGGAATTGGAAATCTTAATTGCCAATTATTGTTCGACATATTGTCATCTTTTATACTTTCACCACTAGCAGATCAACTGATCTGGTGGAATCTATGTAAAGTTGGATCCTATATTTTCAAGAAAATTAGTTGGTTATATGAATATAGCCTTGGGTATTATATTTTCTTGGAAATATTTATTATCGAAAATACTAATATTTGAACTTTTATCTGTAGATATGGCTCAACCCGATAACCCAACTGTGATTTCTACTTTCAAGAGCCATCTTGAGAGGGAAAAACTGACTGGAAAGAATTTCAATTATTGGTTCCGATCGCTCAGAATTGTCTTGAGGGCGATTGGTAAACTCAATTACTCGAATACTCCTTGCCCTGAGGAGCCTGCTGAAACTGAAACTGAACAGGTTAAGGCAGCTTGGGGCTTGAGCATGCTAAGCACAATGAAATTGCTTGCTTAATGCTTACTAGTATGAATGCTCAGTTACAAAAGAAGTTTAAGTACTACTTTCCATACGATATCCTCCAAGAACTTCAGAAGTCTTATGAAAAGACTCCTGCAGTTGAATTGTATGAGTCTCTTGACGAACTACACAGCTGCAGCCATGGTGATGGTAAACCAGTTGAAGATTATGTGAATGAGATGAAAGATTCCTTTGATCAACTTTACAGAATCGGATTTGGTTACCCTGAGAATGTGCAAGTGAACTTGATCAATAGGTCCCTTAACAAGGACTTTACCGGTTTTGTTCAGAACTTCAACATGCATTGCTCGGGGAAGACAGTCTCAGAATTACTCGCATTGCTTGTTGATTATGAGAAAGGTCTACCAGCCAAGGGCAAGGCTCCTACCCCGCAAGTGTTGGCGATTCATAGGGGGAGAATCCAAAAGAAATCGCATGTGAACAAAGGCAAAGGGAAAGGTGATAACGGCAAGCAAGTCATGGCCTATCAGCCACACCCCAAGGTGAATCAACATCAGCCTAAGAAGAACAAGGTTAATCCTCTAAACAAGAAGGATCATGCTTGTCATCACTGTCATGAAAAAGGTCATTGGAAGAGGAACTGTCCATTGTACATTCATGATTTGCGACAGAAGAAATCAAAGAATGAGTCTGGTGCCCCCAATACTTCAGGTGAGTTCTTCATGATTGCAATACTATACAGGGGTTTAGAGTTGAGAGAAAGCTGGCCTATGGAGAACAATTCTTGCACGTGGGTAACGGAGCACATGCAAAAGTTAAAGCTATAGGCGTATTTAGTGTTGCCTTCGGGCCTAGTACTATCTTTAAATAATTGTCATTATGCACCGTCAATTATTAGAGTTGTTATTTCATTTTCATGTTTGTTGAACCTTGGTTTTAATCATACTATTACTAGCAATGGAATTTCAGTTTCTTTAAATGATGTTTTTTATTTTAATGCTATTGTTGTGAATGGTATTTTTGAGATTGATATGAATGATAATGATAATGCTTTTGTTAAAAATAATTCAATGTATAGCATCAATCATAAGAGAATCAAGAAAGGTCTGTGTTCGTCTTATCTTTGGCATTGTTGACGTGCTCACATTGGCAAGGCTCCCATGGAAAAGCTGGAATATGATGGGCTTTTAGAAAAGATCAATGATGAATCGCGAATCTTGTATTGTTGGGAAGATGACAAAGAAACCCTTTAAAAATAGGATTGAAAGGGCTTCTGATCTACTTGGTCTAATTCACACAGATGTGTGTGGACCATTTAGATATGTGTCAAGGAGATGTGCTAGCTACTTCCTAACACTTACGGATGATTACAGCCGTTATGGTTATGTTTATTTACTTAAACATAAGCATGAGGTATTTGAAACATTCAAAGTGTTTAAAGCAGAAGTAGAGTTTCAACTAGGAAAGAAGATTAAAGCTCTTCGATCCGATAGAGGTGGTGAATACCTGAGTCAAGAGTTTATAGATTATTTAGCTGAGGAAGGAATTGTCCAGCACCTTACTTCTCCATATACTCCACAACAAAATGGTGTATGTGAGAGAAGGAATCGTACATTGCAAGATATGATACAATCTATGTTTAATCTAACAACTCTTCCTTTTTCATTTTGGGATTATGCCTTAGAATCTGCGGTTCGCATTCTAAATATGGTTCCAACAAAAAAGGTGGATAAGACACCATATGAGTTATGGACTGAAAAAGCTCCTAACTTGTATTATCTAAAGGTCTGGGGTTCCGAGGCGTATGTTAAACGTGACTCAACAGATAAACTCCAACAAAGATCTGTAAAGTGCATCTTCGTAGGATACCCAAAGGAAACAATGGGTTACTACTGTTATTACCCACCTAAAAACAAAGTTTTTGTTGCAAGGTATGGAGACTTCTTGGAGAAGGAACTCATATCTCAAGAATTTTGTGGGAGAGTATATGATCTGGAAGACGATAATGAAGATGTATTACCTTTTGAAAACATTAGACAACTTCATGTGGAACCTGAAAGTTTAGGTCCTCCACCAGAAGTTGAAGTGGTTCCCATTCGCAGATCTGTAAGAAGTGTGAAAGCTCCTGAGCGTCTATGTCTTAACGTAGAATGTGAGAAAACTATACTAGGGGATCTTGATGAACATGATAGTTATAGGGATGCCATTAATGGTCCTGAAAAGGAAAAATGGCAGGTTGCTATGAATGGGGAAATGCAATCCATGAAAGATAATGAAGTCTGGATAGAAGTAGACCTTCCTCCTAGTGCCAAGCTAGTTAGGAGTAAATGGCTTTACAAGAAAAAGACTGATATGGATGGCATTGTACACACCTATAAAGCCCGTTTGGTATCTAAAGGCTATACTCAAACATTTGGTGTTGACTATGAGGAGACCTTTTTCATGTAGCTGACATTAGGGCTATTAGGATTCTTATAGCTATAGCTGCTTACTATGACTATGAGATTTGACAAATGGATGTCAAAACCGCCTTCTTAAATGGTCGCCTAGATGAAGACATCTATATGGCGCAGCCTGAGGGGTTTGTGAATCCAGAATTCCCAAATCGTGTATGCAAACTTCAGAGATCCATTTATGCATTGAAGCAAGCATCACGACAATGGAATAAAAGATTTGACAGTGAGTTTAAAAATTATGGATTCACTCAAAATCTTGATGAGCCATGTTATCACAAAGCTAGTGGGAGTGATGTAATTTTCCTTATTTTATATGTTGATGACATATTGATCATGAGAAAAGACATTCCAAGTTTGCAAAAGGTTAAGGCATATCTTGGAAAGTGTTTCTCTATGAAAGATTTAGGGGAAGCTGCATTCATTATGGGAATCAAGATATATAGAGATAGATCTCAGCGATTGATTGGATTAAGCCAAAGTGCTTACATTGATAAAATATTGAAGAGATTCAATATGCAAAATTCCAAGAAAGGATATTTACCAATGCAATAATAACATGGTTTGAGTAGCAAAGTTTGTGCTTCAACACCTGTAGAGGTGCAACGCATGAAGAGAGTCCCTTATGCTTCGGCTGTGAGATCTATTATGTATGTGGTGAAAAGTACAAGGCCTGATGTGGCATTTGCTCAGAACTTAACCAGTCGATATCACCAGAATCCAAGTGAAGCTCACTGGACTGCTGTTAAGAATATTCTTAAGTACCTTAGGGCTACTAAAGAGATGTTCTTAGTTTATGGGGGTAGTCCAATTGAAAAACTTGATGTTACATGTTACTGCGATGCTTCTTGGAAAGGTGATAAAGATGATACGAAGTCTCAGACGGGTTATGTCTTTGTCATTAATGGAGGAGCTGCGGATTGGAGGAGCAGGAAGCAGAGTACACTGGCGATGTCTGCAACAGAAAGTGAGTACATAGCTGCTTCAGAAGCTGCAATGGAAGCCGTTTGGATTAGGAAGTTTGTTTCGGGGCTTGGGGTTATGCCATCGATTCAAAGACCTGTGAAAATGTATTGCGACAACTCAGCTGCAATTACATTTGCCAATGAACCTGGAATCATAAAAGGCACTAGACATTTCCCGATTAAACATCATTATGTTCGAGAACAAGTCGAAATAGGTGAAATCGAGTTACTCAAAGTTCACACAGATAACAACTTAGCAGATCAATTAACAAAGCATCTGCCTGGCACTAAGCTTTATAAGCTTGCTGAAGGCATATGACTTCGTTTAGCTGATAGTTTCAAGCCCATTTGTGATTAGTATTTGGATAAAGGATGTAATGTATAATTATTATTTAAATGGAATAAAATATTGTTTATGTTTATTTATCACTGTCTTAATAATATATCATGTATTTGCATGTTTAAATCCATGAATAAATTATTATTCTAAATTGTCCGTTGTCGATTAATGATATGGGAATATCATTAAACTAATACAAATTTGAGTATTGGTTAGAATATACTTGAAAGTATATTGATGCGTAGACATACCAATTTCACATAATATTCAATGAATTAAATATAGGACTTATCCCAACTATGTGATCTCACATTTATGTGAATCATGTTTAAAGTTATCCTCAGACTTGAGATACCAAATAAGAGTCATGAATGAAGTGCATTTTTGTAAAGCAATCTAACGCTTACTGATTCCTCCCGGACTACACATCTTTTACTTCTCAATCACTTAAGATAAAATGGTCAATAATAAAAGGACAAGGGCAAGCAGCCCGGGAGAGGAACGCAAGTTTACCAAGGGTTAAAAATATCCTTGGATCGTTTATGTTCTGGCGAGGCGTGATATTCTAAATACTATGACTTATGATTTGTTGAAAATATTAGTAGTATAGGAAAATAGGAATCTGATTGACTAACACTGAATGTGAATAGTAATAGCTCTGTCACAGCTAGTTCAATTAAGAAACGTACAATCAGAAACCTTAAAATGATAAAGTATTTACAAACGTACGTTTAGGTTTAAAGAAACGTAAACGTAACGTATAAAACAAAAAATAACTACAATAGGAATTTGCATGCCTCCCCGGCTTAAATGCAAATTAAAAAGAAATAAAATAAATAACTATATTTACAAACTTATTATAAATAATATTTACAAGTATTATATTAATTATTATTAATAACTATTTATTTACTCTTTATTAATTTACATAAATATAAAGGAAATGTAAAATAAACCTAAATAAATAAAACAAAAACTTAGAAAAGTTAAAAGTAATATAAAAGAAATTTAGAAACTAAAAATATATTTATTATACAAATATTCTATTTATTATTAATTATTTACTATTATTAAATTACTAATACTATTATTGACTATTATAAATACTAAGTTAGCAAACAAAAATCTAAAACTTTTTACATAAATCTAATATACTAATAAGAACCTAAGAAAAATATAAAAACTATATTCTATGTACAAAAATAAGAAAACTTAATTAAATACTATTATATATTAATTTAACTAATTAATACTAATTAATTATTATACATACTAAACTTATTTATAAAATTATAAAACTTTTTATAATACTTCCTAATCATCTCAGGAATACATGAAAAATATAAAAAGTTTATAAAAATTATTAATAAGCCGATTTATAAATTACATACTAAATATTATCTAAAAGAAATATAAACTATATTATTTATTAAAAATACTAAATGAACAGTAAAAATTATGAAAAAATTACAGAAACTAAATATTATTATGAAGAAGCTAAGAAAAATAATAGTGAGCTACCAGCTTATTCCATTAAGCTGTTATAAGCTAAACAGCCCCAATAAGCCAAAGGGTCAAAACTCCCTTAAGTATATTATTTGGGAGAGCATAACTGAGAAAAGACCCTAGGGCAATTGGCATACAGGTACACACTATCACTCTTCCAAAAGGGGAGGTCTCAGGTTCGACCCTGCCTCACCCCTTTTTACCAAATCTTTTTTATTTTTGATTTTTTCTTTACAAACTTAATTATAAGCTATATATAAGCAACTTTAACAAAGGAAATATTTTTAATATTTACAAATAAGCTCTGTGGGAGCTTATTTTGGGCTCAGTTCATGGTTTTAGGCAAAATAAGCAATAAGCTTCTAAATAGAAGCTATCACTTCGCCTTAAAAGGTTTGTTTTTGGCTTTTCTGATTTATATTCTATCTAAGTACTTATATTATACAAGATTAAAGAAAAAGGAAGCTTACAAACTAAGAAATAAGCTATGTGAGGCTGATTAGCTTAAACAGTTAAGCTATGCTTAACTATTGGGATTTTTAAGCTTGGATGAGCTTCTAATAAGCCACACAGCTGCAACAAAAGTAAAATAAAGGTTTATACATATATTATTAACAAGTTTATAGAAAATGAAACTTATAGACATGGAGAATAAGCTGTTTCACAGCTTATGACCACTTCAGTTAAGCATTGAGCTTATAGTTGGGTCATAAGCTTGAAACAAGCTTATAAAAGCTTAACAAAGGAAAAGAAAGGAAAAGATATGTGTGTACAAGTATATTAGTCATATATATACAAGTGTGGTGCACTGGAATAAGCCAATAAGCTCACAAAAGCAATTAAGCAATTCCAGCACACCACAAATCCAAACAACCCTGCAACCTATTTGATGGACAAGTTCAGCTTATGAAATAAGCTGAATAAGCCAATTAAAGAATTGGAGCAGCAAGGTATGCTGGTAGGCTTTCCAAAAAAACTCAAGCTCAAGCTATGGGGTCCACAGCTGAGCTTTTGAGGAGATCATGAAAAATCACCATTTCACTGAGTATGCATATCACTTTAGCATACTCAGGAAAGTGGACAAAACAATAAGCTATCCCCAAGCTTATTAAATAAGCTTGGAAATGGAAACAAAGAGCAGGGACCTTGAGTTTGGTGGATTGGCTTCTCAAAAAGCCAATCCACATAAGGTGGGACCTACTGAGTAGCTTATTGTGGACTTATGAAGTTTGTGAGTTGACTGGGTGTTTGATTTGCAACTCAGGTAAAGGACTAAGGTTCAAGCTACTAGCAGCCCTAGTGAAAGGGCATGTGAGTTAAAATTTAAGCTTGAACCATTTAGGGTGGTTGCTTAGCTGCTTAAAAAGCCAAAAATCACAAGCACAAGCTCAGTAATGAGCTTGTGATGGACTTGTGAAAGTGCAAGATACCACTGGGTTACCAGTGTTGTGTTTGAGATTGGTGAACAAAATTAAGCACATTAAGCATTCCATATAAGCAATTTAAAGGCAGATAAGCATTTGATTCAAGTAACTAGCCACATGGGCATCACAAAATTCCAATATACTCAGACCAACACTCAATACACAAGCTTGTGCAAGCTTGTGAAATTGAGTGTCAAACCTGTGCACAGGGGAGGCTTGTGAAGAATCACCTAAATATTAAGCACAAATAAGCACTCTAAACAGCTTTAAGAAAAATTAATAAAAATAGTAACATACAGATAAGCAACTAGATTTTAAGATCCTACAAGCTCAACTCCTAATTCTAATTAACAAGTTCACAATGAAATTCCTAAGTTAATTCAAAAACAGTTAGGCTGCAATTTTGACTAATTATTATGAACTTCTAAGTTGACTTATGTGAGTTTAGAGCTTAATTATTGAACTGATTATGTAATAATAAGCTATTATAAGTTGAGATTAAGCTAAAGTAACAAATTCTAAGCTAGTATGATGATTATGGGACTGAAAACACTAACAGTTAAACAACTAGATGAGATTACAACCTATTTTGACTTTTTAACTATAGAGACCTATGTATTATGACTAAACTGAGTTATATTGACTTAAACTAATATGCAGTAACAAGAACTAGAAATAATATCATGTACTAACAAGTATGGCAGCTTGATCCAAACACCCCTAAACAGGACTGTTTATAGATTAGTGTTACTCAACACTAATTTAGACCATGAAAATGATTTCTAACACTTGATACAGTTAAACTAAGATCAAATAAACACTATTAACATAGATCAAACAACTAGAATCCAACTACCACTAATTAACTAATTTGACTGTCTACATTACAACAACTAGTAACTAAGATTTCCAACTAATAACCTACCAATTTTACACTAGATTGTCATTGACTACTAACACAGGAACATAAATTAACAGGATTTTAAGCTATTTGAACAATGAAAAAGTAAAATGACAAAGAGGGTTTAAGAATGTGACTTACAAGTGAACCATGCATAATTCCAAAGAACAAGAGCCTAATTACCTTCCTACAGTCTATCATGAGACTCTACTACCCTGGTACTCCTCAGAACCTGACTCATCTTGTAAGGTCCTCCATAAACCAGTCTTCACCATTTCATTTCCATTTTCACTATTTTTTTGTGATTTTCTATTTTTAAATGACTATTGTTAATTAACTGAATCCACAAGCTTATACAGCTTACTGAGAGCTGCATAGTGTTTGAGAGAGTCATTTAAACAACAAATGATCAACCTAAATTAAAGTAACATGAAATAAAATGGGACAAAGTAACATGACTGGAAATTAAAGATAGATTAAAACTTGATGAAACAAAGTTGTTTATTACACTTTAGCAAAGGTAATAACACATTCAAACAGAAATTAAAGATTACACTAAGTTACACTAGTTTAATTATTCTACACGACCTAGGCTATTCCAAAGGTAGTTTCTTCATTCTCCTCTCATTTCTTTATATAGATGGCCCATTTGTATCCTCCCAGCTTCCTTGATGTTTCCCACATTGAATCCTAGCCTTTGATTGAGTCAATTTGATCCTACCCGTTTAAACAGGTTTTGGCGCCAAAACCTTACACGTGTATTTAAGGCGTTAATTGAGACTTGGGGTTCAAGTTGGAATGGTTTTGGGTCAAAACTGTGGGTAGGGGTGGTATTGGAGGGAAAATATGGTGTGAAGGCATTAATTGTGGAGGGTTAGTAGCAGAGGTGGTGTAAGGAGTGGGTGAGAGGATAGGGTGAGGTGGTAAGCAAGGTGGAGGGTGCAAGTGGTGTTTACAGGTGTGGGATGGGGAGAGGTGGAAGAAGAAGAGAAAACGGGGTGTCTGTTTTATTTATTTACAAAGGAAATGGGGTTGGGCTGGTATATGTTGGGCCTGTGGGATGGTGGACTGGGTTGTGTTTGTTTTTGGATTAGGTTTAGTTTGGATTTGGTTTTAAAAACAAATAAGGGTCCGGTTGGTATTAACTACACAAGGACCAATTTTGTAATTTCGACAAAATTAAGGGGCTGAGTTTGCCACTCTCCCAAACTTCTTTCAAGGACTAAATCTGCAATAAAACAATAACACAATAACCAATTTTGTTAATTTCCCATTTTTAAATCCCGGGGACCATTTTTGTAATTTCACCAAAGTTGAGGGGTGAAATTGTAATTTTTCCAAAAGTTATCAAAAGGTTCCAAATTGTCATTCATGCATAGTACAAGGGTATATTTTGTAAAATTCCAAGTTAGAATACCCAGGGACCTATTTTGCCAATTTTGTAACTTGAGGGGTAAAAGTTGCCAGATTGTGTAAACTTTTATCCAGGGATGTTTTGTGAACATTTTTGGTTTCCCAAGGACTTAAGTTGACTTTTCATTCATTTAAAACCTTTCAGGGACTAGTTTTGACAAATTATGTAACTTCAGGGACTGAAAATGACATTTGTGTGAACTTGATCAGTTTTCACTTGTTTTTCAATCTTTTTGTACCTGAATCACATAAAAACACATTTTGATGATTTTGTATCATTTTGTGAGTCATTTGTGTGTTTTTGGTCATTTTGTGGGTTTAAATTGTATAAAAGATATGTGTAAAACGGCACATATCACTTACCGTAACTGGGAGTTATAAGCGTTGTTTTCAGAAGTGTTGCAAAGTCCATGGGTTATTCTTGTAGTCAAGAGAGAATTTGTCCTTCGAATATATTTTGATGTTTAATACTGCTGGGCCCCTCGTAGGGTTGACAAAATGTTTGCGTGGACACGCCCAAAGTCTATCTGGAATACGTTCAGATGTTTTGGTAATTTTGTTCAATCATTAAGATATGACAAACGGAAAGTTAATAAAGAATGATTAATCTCATGTCTTTATTAATGTAGTATTAGTAACAAAAGGATAATTATAATGATGAATCATAAAAGGTTTTTCCAGGAAACCTAGCTCGAGTCATACTAGGGGCATTGGATTGTTGCAAGACGCCAACCAATGTCATTTTACTATTAATAGATATCCAAGTGGGAGCTGTTAAAATATGGATAAATATTAATACGTTAAATGTCTAGTATCGAACCCGAGACCTCGGGATTGCGCACATTACAAACAAGAATAAAAGTATAATAATTATATATATATTAAATGTTATGGATATATATGTAATTATTTAAACACTAAAGTGACTTAATGGTCGTTAGTTATTAAATGTGCGGACTAACTATCGTTAAATGATAAGGAAAGGGATTAGAATGTATTTAGGAGACAAGAAGGTTCCGGAACACCCTTTGTGGGTGTATGGCCAGTCGACAAGGGCTAGGTGAAGCCCAAACCCATTACAACTTGTCCTCCAAGATATCTCTAGTATATATACAAGGCATAGGGTTATTCATTCACATCTTTTGTGCATACACAATAACCTAAAGCTTTTCTTTTCCTTCTTTTCTTCCTAAGCCGATCGACAAACACCCTCCTTAGGGGTTCTAGTCGATTTTGTTTTTTAAAAACAAAGTGTTTACTTTAGATCTTGCAATCTCTTTTATTCGTTATAGTTTGTGTGTACAAGAACGAGGTAACAACTCACTATAGTTGTTATCAAGAGATCGATAAACAAAACGGTAAGGGGTTTATCATTGATCTATTTTACACTAGTCCAAGATTTGCTTTATTGATTCTTGTTCGTGCTAGAATCACTACGGTACGTTCTATTTATGTTTTGGTTAATTCTTTACGTGTTATACTTGATCTATAGCTTCCGCATATGTGTATACTTTAATTAGTTGTTTTATATGATTGTCATGGCAATTAAATTCTAACATATTGGACATAAGATCGAGGGCACATCCAAGCCTCGATTATTAGAGAAACACGCGTGAGCCATCCTGCAACCCCACCACGCGTTAAGGCTATTACAAGCCCCTTCCAACCACACATTATGACCAATGTTTACCCGGTTCAACAAGTGCGACCACTGGGTCAACCTAGTAGTTTCTATTAAAAAAAAAAAAAAAAAAAAAACGGTCGGTTTTCGAGAACCGGGTTGAACTGTAACACCCCCAAAATCGGGTCCAGCGGAAGCATACGTGTAGCTGGGGTGTAACTCAATCGGTAACACAACACAAGTACAAAAATGGTTTTCACTTTAATTATTTAGAATAAAATCGTTTAATCAAAATGTTGAATTTACATCGTTAAAAGTAGTGCGGAAGTAGGCCCTTAAAAGTAGTTTAAAATGGTCCCCATATAAATTATCAGAGTCTTCTATGACCATGCCATGCCCTGCCAAAACCTCCTGTAGCGTGCCATAGGTTAAAACCTGAAAATACATGCTAAAGTGTCAACACGAGGTTGGTGAGTTCATAGAGTTTGTTTAACAAATAAAGTATATAGAAAAGTGATCACACAGCAAAGGCATCGTAAATCCACTCAGTTACAAGTCCCGCCATAAGAGACTTGTAACCTGTGTGTTCACAACCCACTGCTAAAATAGTTTAGGTCTAGTAGACAAGCACAAGTGGTCAATAATAAGTCAAGGCCGCTCCGAACAAGGGAGACTTTATAACGTTGCTCCGAACATGGGAGACTTCAAGTCACTCCGCCACCTAGGCAAAGATTTATTAGTCACTCCACCGATTTGGTGAAGAATTATTAGTCACTCCACCATGGCGAGATTTATTAAAGATGCTCTGAACATGAGAGACTTTTTAACGTTGCTCCGAACATGGGAGACTTTATAGCGTTGCTCCGAACAAGGGAGACTTTAAGTCTTAGAACATACAGTACAATAAGTCCAAAAGTTCAAGTCAATTTCAAAGGTCAAGTCAAGTTCAAAAGGTCAAAACAAGTTCAAAAGTCAAGTCAAGTTCAAAAGTTCAAAACAAGTTCAAAAGTTCATAATAAAGTTCAAGTCAAAACCATGTTTAAAGAGTCAAGTAATAGTTCAAGTAAAAACGAGCATGTATTCTCCCCCAAAAGTTGACAAAACAATTTAAAAGAGTAGGGGCTATGACTCACCTGGTGCGATAGCTACGAAGACAAAAGTGGTTACACAGAAATGAGGTTCGATCTCTAACCGCGACCTATAATGAACGAATGATACGATCTACTTAAATTATGAGGGGATGCGATGAATGTATATGCACATGAAGCCTATACCACTCGTAGTTTGAAAATAAGTGTTGGCGTTGATTTATAGTGTTTCCATAACTTAAGAGAATATTTGCTATTAGATGTTGTCAAATATATATATAGTTCGCCTAGTTTCAAAAGTGTATAACTTGGTCGTTTTAAGCTCGTTTTCTACGTTCTTTACATTCCCGGAATCGTGGGACAACATACTAACATATTTTTGATAAGTCGGGATGGCTAGATCAAGTTTTTATGCCCAAAACAGCCCGTGAGTACTGTTCATCAGCAAAGGATTTTCAGAAAATATAGTTTTCGTCGTTAAACTCGTTTTTAGCGTATCTCCTTCGTTATAAACTCGTTTTCATCCCCGTTTTCGGCCATAGTTCCGTATTGGAAAGTATTTTCTAAATATTTGGTCAAAAGTTACCCCAAACCCACTGAGTTTGCCACGTTTTCATTTTAAGGACAGTAGGTCAATATGTAGTTTCAAAAACCATTTCTAATGTTCCAAACTAGTTTCTAATCCAACCAAACCACTTTCAATCACCACAAATCTAGTCTAATCTTACCATACACCTTCTTAGGGTGTCATGGGTTCCTAAACATCACAAATCAAGTGGATCTAACAAGGATCTAACTATAATCCATTTCTAGAGTTTCAAAGTTAAAAAAAAGTATAAATAGAGTGGTATAAACTAACATATGCATATGGATCTTGAATAAACAACATGAAACTAGAAAAATGAAAGTATGGAAAGATCAACAAGTGATCTTGAAGCTTACTTGATGATTGGATGAGTTTTGAAGATGATGATGTAAAGAAAACTAGAGTTTTATCACAAAACCCTAACTAGGAATACATATGAGACCCCAAATAACACTTGATCTTCAAAAATTAATGGTTTCTTCTTGGGTCTTTGTTCTTGGCCGATCATCACCAAGAGAAGAGAGAAAAAGATGAGTTTGCTTGGTGTATTATTTGTGAAATGAAATGAAATAAATGATAAGTATAAGTTATATTATTATTAAGTTAGACAAGATCCATAAAATGGGGAAATTGGTTAAGGGGGGGGGGGGGGGGCGGCAATTTGGAGAAAAAGGAAGAAAAGTGAAGAAATCTTGACTTTTGGTATACATTGGTTAGATATTAATTAGTTTTAGGTGATACCGGGTACCGAGTTAACTAAAAATAAACCGTGACGAGTTGAAGTAAAATATGGTGAAGTTAATTGGGACATAATAAAGTTATAAAAATTGTGAAAATATGTTGGGTATAAATATTGGGTGTTCGGGTGATCATTGTTTAGTTTTTACGAAAACCGTCGTAAATAAATTAGGCGTACGATATAAATTAAATAAATTTCCAAAACACCGGGTAAATTAATAATATAATTTTTATATTATTATTATGAGTATAAAAATGTGTTAGGACCATAGTTGGGATTGACGGATCAATTATTTAAAATAATAGCTCATAAGATAACGTTTATTAGGTTGATAATCGTACGTTTACAAAAATGACGCAACCCACGTATAAACGACAAATTTTCTCCGGAGGTGAATAGTGTTTTATGAATAGTAAAATTTTAAAACGCTTCTCAGAATATCAAACTGACCTAAAAAATGATGAATAGTAAAATGATGAATAGTGATCGATGAATAGTAACCGATGAATAGTAAATGTTGAAAGTTCGGGAAAAGACCAGAATTTACGAGTTGTGACATGAACCGTGCTACAAAACATTGATTATGACCAAAGAATTGAGAGGCAAATGAAAGAAGGAGAGTTGTTTTTTTTTGCATGATTTGTAATTTCTTTTGTTGTTAATTTCGTGGTCACTACTACTGATAATGTTTGGCAAAGAAAATGATAACTGATACTCCGTGTATAACAAAGTTGATGATTATACATTTGGTCATTCTAAATAAAGTGACTAATCTCTCTCAATTAAGTAGTTAATCTAAACATGTTTTCAAACCATTTATTTTAGTACTACCTCCGTCGCAAGACTTTAAAAGTCAACTTTGGACAATAATTATGAAATGAAGGGACAACTCTTTAGTTTTTCACAGTGTTACAAAAATCGTCCTAAGCGGCCGATTAATCGCTAAGAGGGGATTAACTGTCTCGATTTTCACTAATCGACCTTATTAGTCGGTTTGATAAAAAACCGGTCAAATCAGACATAAATCGGTCTAACATATTGATTTTTCATATATTCAAAGTTAAAATATGTAATACTAAATTTGATTTCATGATATCAAGTGAAATATGTCAATTAACTCACAAACAATGATTTCAATTTTTCATTCAATTCTTGTCAATAAATCCTTGACAACTTTTAACATACAACATTGACAAAAAGGCAGAAAGCTACATACTAAATACAAATAAAAAAACATAAAGACATAGACTATATCAATAGCCCTACCCTTTAATTATAAGCACTAGGGACAAAGACAAACTAGTGAATTTACAGGCTAAAAAATTCAAATTGAATAACCCATATCCAATAAGCATGCCAGGTCAATAATCCACATAAATCCACAACACCTAACATCAACCGTTGATCACCATCTCTCCCCAACCGTTAGATCATCTTCACAAAAACACAGATCTAAACCTTCTTCATACTCCCCATCTTATTTAAATACAGTCTAAGCCCCTTCACTTTATCTCAATTGTCATCTCCATGGCTCCAGATTCAACCCCAGTTCTTCCACAGTACCCTGAGGTAAATTTATTTTTGCCTAATTTTTACTAATATGGTTATTTATTTTATTATTATTATTTTTTGATTTAGTGAAATTGGGCTGAAATTAAGATATGGGTTTTGTTTATTTTAGTGTTTTATTATCTGTGTTTCTTTTAGTTTTGATTATATTTGTTTAATTTTAGTGAATTTAAG
>JARVZY010006070.1:0-27515 GCA_030686995.1 Artemisia argyi
TATCGGGGGTAAAAATATGTATAATACGAGACTCATCAGGCACTTACACTGTTGAAGTCTCATCTTTTCCGGTCAGTTGGTGCGTTAATGTTTTTTTTATCGATATTTTGGGAATACATTTTCTGACTTTGCTTTTGCTTACCTGGATACCAAGATCATGTATCTGCTGCTTTGGTACTTGGTGGAGTTGATGTGACACGCCCACATCTACATACTGTGAGTTGATCTGTATTGACCGTCTGGGAAATCTTTTAACTTTTGTTAGTTAATGTACTAATTGTTTAAATTACTGTTTTCTTAGATCTACCCCCATGGGTCAACCGACACACTTCCATATACCACCATGGGTTCTGGATCTCTTGCCGCAATGGCTATCTTCGAATCAGAGTATCGTGAAGGGCTAACAGTGAGTTACTGCATATAACTTTTATTATCATATTTTATTTACTTATTACTCCTACCCTTTTTGGTTTAGTAAAACTTGTCCACTTTTAAATTCAAGCATGATTAGTGCTTGAAAGATTCATTGCCTTCTTATATCTGTTTGTTGTTATGGTGCCTTTTTTATTTGCTCTGTGATGGCTTGCCTTCATATCAAAATTTATAATTACTCAATTACCTTTTGCAAGTGCAAAGCGTCTTGCTCCTGTTGGTATGGGAGATGATGATAAATGTATGGAAGACGATTTTTCAGCATGGTACTAAAACTACTTTTTATATTCAGATTGTCAAGTCATGCATATAGTGGTTGACAAATACATCTATGGATGAATTCCTAATATTATATCAAAATTTTGATTTATAGGAAAGAGCTAGTTTGGCCTCAGTTGGATCAATTGTTGCGTGACGAGGATGACGTGAGCTTTGATGCTAGACTGCTAGTTATTCAAAAGAATTCAAGTAATACTAATTTTTGTTGTCCTAGGTGATATATCTCTAGTTGACCCGAGCCACTCTTTGTTGAATTTTATGACTTTTATAGACTTCTAGTTTTCTGAATGTGACTGAAATTTATGATTTAGTTGTAATATGAATATCAGTTGTTTGAACCAATAATTTTGAGGTTTAATATACTTGGGTGTTTTTGACCTGCTTGACCCATTTTCCCTAGTTTCCTGAAAGATATACTCATTTCGTAATTTAACATTATCGATACCAATCAATTTATTAGTAAATATCAGGTTCTTTATACAACACTTGTAGTGTCTGCACGAAGACCTTATTAGAACTTATATTTTCTGTTGTGCACTTATAATATTCACGTCTGCATTTAAAAGGAATTATGCTCCTAATTGATATATCAATTCTGTTCCTTATTTGACCCGTGACCCAACCTGCCTGAGCTGCTGATTTTTCCATTGTTTATATGTACAAGATGCGGACAAGATTTTATATTTGGAGTCATTTGCATCTGCAATTTTTGTTCATGTCTTGCTTCCATATCTAATATATGTATTCTTGTCCAGCTGAATGTGCATTTCAGTTATCTTATTATTTTGTTGATAAGTTTCTTGTTCATGTTCAGGTGGCAGTGTTTTACGTTCATGATGAACACCCAACGAGTATTAACTTCAGTATTAATAAACAACTGCCTTGGAGTCACTTGTTGTGAAACAAGGATTCCTCGTTTCCTAAAATCGTATACCATGAAGCTCACGGGTTTTGAAAGAAAGGGTGGAGATAGAGTCTGTGGGTCGGCCTTCTTGGTTGATGAAAATTCATACATCATTAAACAAAAGGTCAAGTAGTCTGCCGCGTGTGCGAAGGAGGATCATGGAACATCAAGTGGCTTTGCCCAAAGGTCAACTTCTTTCTAGATTCTAAGTCGGTTTCAGATGTTACTGCATGTGACTGCACACTTCTCATATTATGTTTCTTTTATCCATTACAGCTGATGCAAACGCAGTGCCAAATGTATCTAACACTGAAGTCCCGGACACACCTGGGTATGGTGCAAGAAAAAGGACACTGACCCAGATGCGCAGAGGTAGTTTACAATACTGTCAGCTCCATTGTAAAATGTTAATTAAATCTCATTGCATCCTTATGAAACAGTTTATATTCTCATGATCGTAGGCAGCGACTGTTTAGAAGGATGGCATACAACCGCAGATCCAAAAACATTGGTCCCACCGCCAGCGCTGTGTAGGAGTTAGTCATTCGTCTTTATCTTTTTATGATAAGTATCAAGCCCAATGACAAAAAGTTGCAGCTTGATCTTGCTTTATGTCACAATTATTGGATGCCTTTTTTCCATAACTCTACTTAGTTTTAATAAGTTTTTAACGTCGTATCAGGCACATCACAGCCATGTGTCACATGTTCAACAAGAACGTGTCCAGATATGCCACTCAAGCCACAACCTGCAGCTTCTCAGAGAGGGACAACATCAACATCTACGACGGTTGCTGCACGTGCAGGTACCAAAAACGCAGTAATTACCTATAGGTTCTCGCAGGTTTCTATCCATCTACAATCCAAAATACAGTCTTCTAAATAAGTGTTTGTTTATTATGTAGGGCCTCCATCAGATTTTAACTTATTTGTATGTTTCTTCGTATGAACGGGTTTCGTCCGCATACCCTTTACAGTAGTAAAAGCAACGGTCTTTGCAACTCGAGTATTGGGATTTCACTTACAAGAAGATGGTCGACTTTTTAGAATATCGAAGGTAGGCTTTTACGTTATGTAAAAGTAACTAGACTTTATTACAATATATATTATACTTTTAAGATTGACTCTATTCCTTTCCTTAAAGCTATTCATTTAGGGTGCGTTTGGTATGCATTAATCGGAATCAACCTATGACTATGAAATTAATTGCAAGTGTTTGGTTATAAATTTATAGATAAATATCCGGTATCATAGTGATAAACTCATACCACTCTAAAAGGCCTTGTATGATAGGCATTCCTGTGAGACCACTATCTTCTCAACCACAATTTTTTCCAAAGCATAGTTTTTTTCTTCTTTTCCCATTAATAGTTTTTCTTCATTTCTTGTACAACAGATCGAACTTGCATATGCATGTCTTTCAAATTTATTACCCTTTCATCTTGTACAAAAAGGATGCTGATGAGTTTTACAAAATGTAAGTTTTGATAAATAAAGTGACCCTTTTAATTGGTAAGGGTGAAGAAGATATAATTTAATTTTTCACAAGTTTATGTTATTTTTATTAAAGTGTTTAAAAATGAAGAATTGAAGATGATATGTGTTGCTTTTAGAGAAGTGATGATGAAAATGATATAAATGTCAATAAAAATAATTTTTATTTCTGCAACTCGTTTTGTGTTTTGTTTAGAATATTATTTTTTATTTGTAACATTTTGGATGATGAAGATATAGAAGTTGATACCCATATAACATATATCAATCCAAACAACAATAATGAGAACAATACAATCATTGTCATTCCACTTTATACCTATACTTATTCCAATTGTGATTCATAGCAGTCGACCAAACGGCCCCTTAGTGTTCTAAATGTCATAAAGAGAAACAATTAAGTATTAATAAAAGGAGAATGATGGAAAAGGCACTGCCGAAAAGAAAATGTGACGTAATGTCAACCCCTGCTTCTGTACGGTCGCCGCAATGCGGCGGGGGCATCCCTTTGTTCTCAAATCATATTTTATTGGGATTCTTTATACTAATGCACATTTTTTTGCTGCTGTTTGTTTTATTTATTATACATAAAGAATTAAGTCAAAAAACTATCATTACATAAAATCTTTATTTCTTTGAAAAAAACTTTTTTAATCGGAGTTAAATTCATAAAAGACACCACGTCTAGTGTCTTAATGTGCCTTATATATCATGCATTTTCACGCCTTATCATACGCAACGCTTAGAGCCGATATTTTGATTTATTGCGTAACATGGATGCCAGACCTCGCACAATGACGCGCTTTTTAAAACCATGACTAAAACTAAATAAATTGAACATGTACTCAACTTGTATAATTTTATATTATAAAATAATATAACGAATAAACTCAATTAATCAATCACGATTTGCATTTTGAAAAAGTGAGTGTATTTAGCATTATGCCAAAAAGTAGATGGTGGTTGTTTGGTAAGCGGGTATCAAAAGTTCCTAATTAATCAATTAAGTTAATTAGTTATGTAGTAAAATTAATAAAATATACTTTTGATAAGACATCTCTTTGTCTTTCTTTTCCGTAAATAATCGGACCACAGTTTTTTTCTTCGAAACTTATGTTAACATGTCAGTGCATAGCGTTAAAATAAGTGAGGAGATTAAGATTTTACAACCATTATTAATTTAGGACCGTCACAGTTTTTTATATAACTTGATATTGTGAAAATTAATATGATTATGTATTTATGTTGACGTCAAAGGTCTTTTCAAACTTTTTTGATCTTATTGTCTAGGTAAAACGACATTTTCTTAAATTAACTAAGTTACAAAACGGCAAGTGCTTCAATGCAATTTGGATGACCTTCATTATATTTAAGTTTTTTTAAGTGATTACTTTTCACCAATAATAAACAACCAAACCATTTATAGTTTTAAGAAAGAATTGTAGTGTTGGTACTATGTTTGGCACAAAGCTGTTTGAAGCTTTTTTGGGCAATGAGCAGTGAACAATGAGCTTTTTGGTTTATAGTGTTCGTTTGGCATTAGAGCTGTGGGCTTTGTTATTTTTTTAGGAAAGCTTATTTTTCTAATGCTTCTTTATAAAGCTGTGAGCTTTTTTGGCTACTGCTCACAGATACTTTTGCCAAACATAACTTTAATATATCGATACAAACTGCAAGATAACATTGATGGTAATAATAAATAAAGTTTTCATAATCGAGAAGTATGAAAAAAAATAATAATAAAAAAATAAAAAATAAAATAAAATTTGCAAGTATGATGATAGTGAAGTTTTAAGACGTAAAGCTTAAGAAGGAGACAATTATAATTTCAATAAAAATAATAATATTATGGTAGATTAAACATTGTAAAATCACTAAAACACCTTAAATACCCGCACCCGCCCCGAATGCATTGACCATGTTTGATCAACAGTAAGAATATGTAGATCAAACATGGTAAAATCACTAAAACACCTTAAATGGATTTCAAACCCAAGTTTAACAAATCTAAATTTCAAAGTGATGAGAAAATAGGAATCGTTGCCAGGCTGGTACCAGCATCTGCAATGAAACAACTTCCCGTCACATAAGCAGAAGAATCATGGATTAAATATCGTGCAAGAGACGTCAAGGCTGGATTTATCGTGCCAAGCGTTTTCAATGGAACTGTCCTCAAGGTGACATTATTGAACCAATCTTTGTCTACTAGCCCTTGAGTGATCTCAGTTCTGAAAATTCCGGGACTTATGCAGTTCACTCTTATGTTGTTCGTTCCTAACTCCATTGCCATCACCTATAGCAAATTATATAAATGCAAACATAAGGTACACTAGAATGATCCGAGTACATGTAGTAATATCGCCAAAATTTTACAGCAGGTGAAACCTAGCTAGAAGTAGAAAACTTTTTTATTTTTTTATTTTTTTACATACAAAATACGGTTGTTATGTCTAGTGAATAGGTTACCTTTGTCATGGTATTAACGGCTGCTTTTGAAGAGGCATAAGCAATGCCTCCAGGGAGATAAACTCGATTAGTACCAGTAATGGATGAAATGTTGATTACTGAACCTCCTTGTTTCGCATTACGCATGTGTAAGCAAACATGCTTTGCCACTAACCACGATCCTGTTACGTTTATTCTGTACATATAATTCCAGTCTTTCTCTTCATATTCCAATGGGTTACGTGGTAGACCTATATTGTAGAATCAAATGTTATTCCGTGTTTACAAAATAAAAAAGTTAAAAAGAAAGAAAAAGAAGAAGAAAAGAGACAGAGACATCGAAAAAGAATAAATGACTTTCAACAAATTAAAAAGAACCTGAAATTCCGGCATTGTTAATCAAAGCATCAATGCCTCCAAAGGCTCCCCATGCTTTGTCGACAGCAGCCTTGATTGTGTCCTCATCCGCACCTACATCCAGTTGAAGCGTAAAGGCTCGAAGGCTGTTTTGTTCACTTTCTGGTCCATTGATTTCATCGCAAAGCGATTTAAGTAGTTCAATTCGCCTAGCACAACCGATTATCTTACAACCAGCTCGAGCTAAATCAAGGCATAATTCTTTGCCAATACCGGATGATGCTCCTGTCACGAACACCACTTTTCCAGTGAGATCGTGCCATGGCTCGAGTATATTTGCAATTTGGCTAGTCATATTCGTGAAAAGAATTAGGGCGTGGTTGGTTCGTGAACAAAGTTGGTTTTGATATATGGTAATTTATAGAGCGGTTGCATTTGAATATTAAGACGATCGACATCATGCATTTAGTATGGTACGAGTATAAATAGTCAAAATTTGTGGGCGCTTTTACGATTAAATTATTGTTGATAATTAATGTGATCTCTTTTCATATACTACAAATATATGGTTGTTACTGGTTTGGCTACGGTCCCTTTCTAGCTACTACATATTGTTGTATAGTGACTAGTAAGCTTGCATTGCTAATAGAGACAAATAAATCATAATATAAAATCATAAAATCGTAAATAGTTTCCTTAAGACAGATTCGTAATATCCTCGGTGATTGAGAATCGTCACTAGTACACAAACAATACAAGGATAAGGAGAACAGGCGAGCAACACTTTCCCGTCGACACAATGTCGACGACATAAGGCAGAAAATGACAAAAAAAAAAAAAAGAAAAAAAAAAGGCTTGACCGAGCCCCACTGCGTTGAATTTTTCATACAAATACTTTCCCGTCGACATGTCAACGGGAACATATCACCATACTTTTTTAGCCTCAATAATTCACTAAATTTGGGCGCAAAATTTACCCGCTAATATTTTCCCGTCGACATGTCGACGGGAATATATTAATCACGATTTTTTCCACAATTAACGTGTGATTAAAGTTAATAAATTTTTGTTTTAAGATTTCCGTCGACATGTTGACGGGAAATTATTAATAAATATAAATATTTTTAATAAATGGCTAAAATATTGGGCGGAATTTTTCCCGCGTTCTTTTTCCTGTCGACATGTCGACGGGAATATCTCCCCAAAAATTCACCCTATATATAACCTCACAAAAACATTCCCGTCTCATTTTTTACCTATATACATTCTCACAAAATCATTTCCATCTCATTTTACACATACATTCTTGATTCTCACAATGGATGGTTTAACGTCGGAACAGAAGTGGTCAAAGGCTTTATCACACGAGCTCTTGTATAATGAAATTATAAATCATTGGGGCGTTGAAATTTTTGATGAATATGGTTCTTATGCGAACTGTGCACCGTGGCAGAGAGACCGGATTCTGGTATGGTTGAGGAAAAAGTCATACTATAGAGAGTATTTGGAAGAGGTAGATGCTGCTAAAGCTCAACGTGCTGCTGAAGCTCAAGCTGCTGCTGTTGGAGGTGAGGATGAAGCTGAAAGCACGTTTGATGAAGCTGCTGCCGTTGATAATCTGGAAAATAGAACAACAGGTCTTGAAGCTACGTTTGCATATCTCAAGGAAATGAGAGCAAGGAAAGGAAGAGATGGTGCGAGTTCAAGCAAAGCGGGAGGTAGCCGCAAAAAAAAAGTAAACGGGTTGTTTCATTTGGTTGTCGAGTTGTTTAGTTTCAGTTGTTTTGTTTGGTTGTTGAGTTCTTTAGTTTGAGTTGTTTAGTTTGAGTTGTTTCGTTTGATTGTCGAGTTTGCTTGTCGAGTTGCTTAGTTTGAGTTTATATGAAAATGTATTTGGTTTACATCACTTGTGTGGTTTGAATAAAATGTTTGCCTTCGTGTTTGAAGCTAAGCGTGTGGTGTCGAGTTGTTTAGTTTGAGTTGTTTCGTTTGGTTGTCGAGTTGTTTAGTTTGAGTTGTTTCCTTTGGTTGTCGAGTTGTTTAGCTTGAGTCTGTATGAAAATGCATGTTGAGAACTCTTACTTGTTTTAAATAAACAGTTTGCCTTCGTGTTTGAAAATTGTGATATTGTTCCTTCAGTTCTAATATTTGTGCGTACGAATTTAAAATGTAAAGGACGTTCAACATCAGTTACCACAACAACAACAACATTTTATTAAACAACAACAATAACATCAACAACAACAACAATAACAACGATAACAGCAACAACAACGATAACAACAACAACAATAGTACTACATATGAAATTTATCCATGTCACCTAAAAGGTCACGGAGTATTGCATCCGACTGACATGCGTGGTCGTGGTTGGGATACGTTGCCATGTCAAGTTTTGCATCCAGCATCCTAAATTTTGTCTCTAGCACCTGTTTTTGTGCCTCCAGCATGTTTATTCTAAGATCTTTTTCATGACAGTTTGAGCACCTTGTTGGAGCACATCCAGAACCGCTTGATGTTGAAGCTCCCAGAGAACCGGTCATTTTGGCGAGTCGTTCCTCCTTCCATAAAAAAAATCACATCCATGGTCTGTTGTCCCAGGCTGTTAAAGAGTAAAAACTATTAATTTTAACAACTAACCAAATTATTTATACAATACACGAAAAAGTATGTAATTGTTCACCTTCGAGAAAGGACACGCATAGTATAGTTTACCACAGGAGTAAGATTTACGCGATTCTCGCAGAATCACGTCTCCTCGTCTACAAGGACAAGGAAAAGCTTCAAATTCTGCCATCTTCTTCACCATGATAACAGTGTGTGTGTTTGTGGTTGTGAGGTTGAGTGGTTGAATCATGACCGGGGTGGCCCGATCTAAAAGTTAAGGTGATAAAAGGTGGTGGCCAGAAAAAGATTTCGGCGGCCGAAAACTGCTGGTGTCGCCAGAAAACGTTAGTTGAGGCACCACCACCAATCATTCATGTTGATGACGACGATGAATTTATTGATGATGAGGACGAAGATCCTTATGATTTAGCAGACTCTGATGCAAACAATTCTAATGATGAAGTTGAAGATGCGACTGATGATGTTTATGATAGTGATGTAGATTTAGCAGATTGATCTTAAATTGTAACTTGTAAAACGACACTTATTTGAATGAAATTGTTGTGGATTGTTTAAATGTGTGTATTTATTTTGAATTTGTATGTATTTGAATGTGTGCATGCTTATGTTAATTTGTTCCCGAATTTTTATATGTTAATTCAACTTGTACTTTTACAGATGGCAGCAGTAGCGCGCGGTCACGGTGGTGACGGTGCCGATGACCCACCACCCCCTTATCGTTCGATTACTAGTGGTCACCGTAGTGGTATGAAACTTAAACTTGATAATTTGAATTTTGTTACTTGTTATTTTATAACGTTTTCACTCACTTCAATTGTAGGTTCGTCACAACAACCTCAACGAGGAGGCAGGGCGAGACAAGGTGGTGGCAGGGGTGGAGGTCGGGATGGCGGCAGGCCACAGGTCCGTGAAGCTAACAAGAACGTAGACCTCAGGAAAGCCGTGACTAGATCGGGCCTGCAATCGATCGAGTTCGAGATGGCTGATCAGAGGACATATACTCATGTTGGGCCCCACCGTGCATGGTTCAGTAACTATGTTGGCGAGCTGGTTAGGTCCTTGCCGTTGCACTATCCCTCCTGGCACGACCTTGACGAAGCGACTCGACATGCCTTCATGAACCGACTCGGGGTCAGTTATTTTATTTTCCTTTTAATTATATCTCTATATTTAATTATTTGAATGTGTACATTTATTTAAATTTCTTTAATTGTGTATATTTATTTAAATTTGTTTATTTATTTATATATTTATGTTAATATTAACTATATTTGATTGCAGGAATTCTTCGACTTGTAGACTCACATGCGCGGTCCCAATTGGAAAACCATTGAGAAGGGCCTCAATGCGTATATTGCTAAGGTCTACTCCGACAACAAGGGCATGATGAAGAGGACTTACTTTACGGTGTCGGGTGGGCCTGATAAAGTGGATGAGATACAAAGAAACCCTCCTCCGAACGTCGAGCCATCTGTGTGGGAGGACCATATCAAGTTTTACATGCATGAGAAGAACCTGAAGTGTGCTGTTGTGAACAAGGAGAACCGAAAGAAGAACAAGGTGTACAGCCGCCACGGTTCCAAGTCATTGGCCGCTATTCGCCACGGTTATGTAAGATACATTTTATTTTTATAAAAGTATTTTATTTTTATAAAATTATCTAATTATAATTATATATTAATTAAAAATTTTAATTATATAAAAGCAATTAATTTTAATTTTACAAAAGTATTTAAGTTTAATTAAAATAAATATGGTGTTTGATTTGTCATTTTTAATTTGTTTCATCTTATATGCATGTGTATATACAGTTTTTGAACAGCAAGGACAAGCAGTACCCGTCACTCATCCAGAGCTTTTACGACACACACTGCGACAATAATGGTATGTGGTTGCAGGATGAGGCTCGGGTTCAGTATGTAAGTATCCTTTTTTTTTTTTTTTTTTTTTTTTTTTAATTTATTAATTATTTATTTATTTCCCCAAACACGCACTTTAATGATTCATTGAAACATAATCTTGTAACTAACCCGACATATATATATATATATATATATATATAAATTTTCTCAATTAAATAGGAAGAGATGGTTCGGCTGAGAGATCTGGGAGCGAATACGCTGGAAGGGGTGCCGTACACGGAGGAGCAGATACTTGCTATGGTTTTGAAAGGCAAGCAGCGGGGCCACATCGCCGGACGGGGTAGGGTCGTACCCAGGCTGAACAGGCCACCGTTACCATACACCCCGCCTCCACCTCCAGATATGTACAGTGTGATAATATATTAATTATAGATTACTCGATCATGACTCAAAATAAGTATTGCAATAGATGTTTTTAAATTTTGATTATTTCGTTTTCAGAAATAGCCGATATGGAGAAAAAGCTTGCTGAGGCCGAGAAGAAGACTGCTGAGGCCGAGAAGCAGAGCCGAGAAGATGCTGAAGAGTGTAAGGCCATGAAGGCGAAGCTTGATTTGGTGACAGGTTTTATGTCGTCCAACCCGCTATGGTACGAGTATCTTAGTCAGACAGGTTCTCAGCACGTGGATGGCTCGGGCAGTGGCACTGGAGGTAGTGGCTCAGCTGGAGGGAGCGGGAGTTGCAGAGGCGATGAGCATGGTTCTAGTGATGATGAGGGTTCTGGTGATGATGAGTGATTTGGGATGTAGAGGTACAAACTTGGGTATTTTGTGTTGTACTTATGCTTGAAACAATATTTTGGCGACCCATATGTTAGTATTGTATGGTTTAACCTTTTGGCGACTTGAACGTCGGGGATATAGAAACATTTTTGGATATGGTAGCTAGGTTTAGATATTACCACACCCCGTTTTGTAGACTTTATATGTTTTTATGCATTTTGAGGGTGTTTAGCGATAATTTGCAAGTGTTTTAGCCGATGGCAAGTTATACGTCTAGGACATGTTGATAATGAGTGGTTATAGCTGCTATTACAGGTTCTGGCTATTACAGGTTTTGGTAGATTTTTTCCGGAAATTCCGGAAAAAATATGGAAAATTGCTAGTTTTGCAGCCTGCTGTTAGAAGGATACCTTAATGATGCCGTCGACATGTCGACGGCAACATTAACCAAAAAATATTGATTATTTAATGTTGTCGTCGACATGTCGACGGCATCATTAAACAAAAAATATTGGTATTTTTAATTATGCCGTCGACATTAAATAATGAATATTTGTAGTTTTAAAATGCCGTCGACATGTCGACGGCATTATATAAAACATAATTATTATTTGTTAATTAAAACATTAATTAGTTATACGTTCCTGTCGACATGTCGACGGGAAGAATTTGACGGACACCAAAATCGTTTGACTGGAAAACGATGTGGGACCCACAATGTCGATGGCGATTGTCGACGGAAACGCTGTTCACGATGAAGCACAGCTGTCGTTTTGTTCCCGTCGATATGTCGACGGGAACGTATTGTGCCGTCGACTTGTCGACGGTAACGGCGTAAAAATGTCGCCGGAAAAAGCGTCGATTGTACTAGTGAAACCATATTTTATAACGGTTATTTTGCATTTTTTGAAACGGTTTTGCACCGTTCTATAATAATAGAGCGTGCTAAATAGTGGGGTGGTTTTTTAGAACGGTTTTCAACTGCTTTAAATAAATGTATTTTTAGAACCGTTTTAAAATGGTTGTCTAAACTAAAAAAATATGGTCATCGTGTATTATTTAATGCATTCACATTTCAAGTTTTATAGGTGTTATTGTTGTTGGTCAATGACCATCTTGCCACACTACCACACAAAATTTCATTTCTTTAACAATTTAGAACATTTTTTTTCCCTCAAAGTGTTTCAAAAGAAACACAACTTACCCATCATTGTCAAAAACTGTGAAGTATTACTTTTAGGAACGTTTATTTGAAAAGGGTTCCAACAATACTCTTTTGGAAAGGTTCTCCTGTAGGTGTTCTAAAAGATGTTCCCAAAGAGAGTGTCTACTTGACAACATTGATGCACATTGTAAGTAGATTTATTACTTCAGATCTGATCGGTGAACCCTACATTACAGAAACATGTATATTACATTAGAGAAGAGTAAAAAAAAAAGACTACAATAATATAACTAGAATATCAAATCTACAACACATGAAACATAATAAAGAAACCCACAAACATAATATGAAAGAAGAACCCTTCAAAGTACCTAGCTTCTAGATAAAGAATGATGAACACATGTAAAATTTTGTGTGTATTCAGGGTGAATCTGCAAAAGATAAAACATAGGAATAACATTAGATAACTGTTTTGCGGATAAAGAAAGAGAAAGAATGCACGGTTGTAGATATAACAATGTGAAAGAAAAAGTGTAGAGTTTGATTATATAAACAAATAAAAGATAAGAGAGAATGAAAGATGAAAAAGATGGGAGGGAAAATTTCCGCTTCATTAAGGTGAAAATTTTTTGAAAGGAAAAAAGGAATTTTTTTGAGACGGTTTACTATGTACCGTTCTAAATAATACACAAATAGTAAGAACCATTATAAATAAATAATGCTATAGCTATTATATTTTCTAAAGCGGTTAAACATAACAACCGTTTTAATTTGGCCGTTCTAATAAATGCTGTGTAGTAGTGTGTGAACGTCTATCCCCCAAGATACAACAACAATCGATAACTCCGTTAGCACAAACGATTTATTAAGGCGAACTAAAACCGTGCATTCCGTCTATTACGAACCGGAAACACAAGAAATATGAATGGTAACACAATAGGTGAGGAATGATGAGATGTGTATTTTTCGGTGTATGTTTACAAATGAGAAAAGCTCTCATTTAGAGGTAAATGGAATGAAAGAAAGCGGTCAAATAATAATTAGAATCAATCCTAGTAATGGCTCATGAACATAGAATTAAATTGGTTGTTACATACGATCATATATTAATCTTGCTCTAAACCCCTATTAGTATATTTGATGACTATAAATTGTCACTCAAACTCAATAATTGACCATGTTTTTCCAACAATCCCCCACATGAATGAAATTGATAAATGGAAACAAATTTCAATGACTCGATGTTGTAATAGAGTTTTGTAGTTGATATTTGCATAGGATAGGTAGGTGTTACCCTTTGAACCTTCCCTTGTGAAATATACTTAGCCTCCTAGCAGCCAGCAGAACTCGATGTCTTTGAATTGTCTTCTATTTGTAGAGATGATAATATATATTCACATAAATATCTCTTTGACCACATTTTGGTTCTCATAGTTATGTTCGTTATGGTCATGAACATTAGCCTGGTTCTACAAGAGCTTTTAAGAATTGCGCCCCCACAATTCCCTTTGAAGCAACCCCACTTCTTTCTCATATAGGTGATTCTCCATTAATCATTAAAAGCCATATGCTTAACCTCATATTATCACTGTCATAGGAATGGACTAGGAAGTTTACTAACTCCCTTAAATAAAATATGGATTTTATTACTCCCCTACAGTGATCTCGGTTTATACAAGTAGGTTGTCCTATTAAACCTAGATCTTGGGATCCCCAATCAGCTGGGTTAGGTTTACATTCATATAAACTTTTCAAGGGCTTTAGTTCGATACCTCTTCATAACTTGCCAACTAACTCTCACATTTAGCATTTTACAAGCGGATCCAAAATGTTATTCTATGACTTTACATTGTCAATAAGGATAACTTATGCTGAGAGTAATTGTCATGTCGACATAATATGTCTGTACAAACTGGAGTTACGTTAAACTCATTAAATCCATTAGGCTCCAAGTAATTTTTGATATTCCAACTAGGCAAGAACTTCATTTTTGTTAGTGTCCTTTTGAACTTTAGCTAGGCTGGAATCCCCCACACGGAATTTATCTCAAGAATTTTATAGAAAGGTTTTCCATTTCGATGAATTAATCTTGCTTATGAGATTTTTTCTCACAAAGATATGACATCAAGACCATTAGTAATTGTCACTTCACAAGTTTCATACTAGTGTATACACTTACACCTATTGAATGTTTTATGTTAATTAATTTTCGTATCATAATTAGCAAATTCCATGCCTAGCATGCTATAGACCAAGGAATCAAACGTATGACAGAAGATGAATCATTCTGATTACTCATAGCTTCATCTACCAGCCTTCTTCTTTTAGAAAAATCACCACCTTAAACCACACATATTTTAGGATGATCTCACAAGGTATTTATGTAAGTCTAACACTTACAATATATCATTCCAATCCACTCATGATTATATATATAATCACTTTTAATCTCTCATCATTATATGATTATCATGACTTAGTATGTGATTATGATTATATAAAATCAATGTGTTATCATTTTACACAATCAAAATATGTCCAACTTAGCGAATGGATAATAACTCTCTTTAGATGACAATCACACCATTCAAGTTAGTCACATAAACCAACGTAATTAATTGTCATATATATGTGTGTTCTTTCTTGACATTTCATAATGTCCTACACGGTTATATTCAGCATTTAGTTATTTCGTACATAATGACAAACCGTTAGATTATCAGCAAAATGAGTTCGAACAAGTCTTAATGATTGTTAATCTTTCTAGAATAACAAGTAGTTTGATTATTTGCAACAATATTCACAACAGAATATTTGCAACATCCAAACTTCCAATACTTGGTACAAAATCGAGCGACTTGTTTATTCTCATGTTACAAAATAGTTCCATATTGTTAAATAACATCGCACCAAACAACCTTAAATAGGCACTACTTTGCCACAATATTTTGCACCAAATAAAACAAACATTTTTTCCCTTGAACATCGCACAAAACATCACATAATTATGCATTAGCCAAACGAATGTTGTACTAAACAATTCAATTCAAAAGTATGCATCCAAACAACACACACTACAGCACAACAAGAAGAAGATTAAACCGCTTAGAGAAAGAACACTTGTACTAAAATACAAACTGCGATCAAAAGATTATTCCACTTAAGTTTTTCATTACTTTTTTCATAAACCAAGTTTAAGTTGTTACCTAATCACCGTAAAAAAGAATTCAGTACAAAATCACTTTTTTACTATGCGAAAAATGCACATTTTCACGACTTTGTTGTTGTGACAACAAACCTGTCCAAACTGAACTAATGTGTCAAAGATAAAAATATGATAGACTGTTCATCTATTTGGGTTTAAACTTTCTAGAATCAAGTTTAATGTCTTAGGTACACATGCGAGTATATTTGGCTCCAAAACCATTTGTTTAGTATGCGAACGATGCATTTTCCCATGACTGCACAACTGTGACAGCACGTGTTTGGAGTCCAAATAACACCAATATTCACATTCCGCAAGAATGAGTTATATCCCAATATCCGATAGTGAAATCAATACTAGTTACACAAACTAGTACTGTAACACCCCCAGTTTTGAAAACATGCAGCGGAAATTAAATTGGGTGTTACTTCGTAGCGCACAGTTTACTAGAAAATGATTCATCATTTTAGTCATTTTAAAGATCTATCATTCGAATATAAATATCAGAGTTTTAAAAGAGGTCCTTGTTTGTCCCAAAGTTTATTAAATCAGTTTTCGAATGATAGGAAAATTTATAGCCTTTATAAGTATCCGTGCTCCTCCGTGCCATCCTTGCTCATTATGGACCTGAGATAAACACATGCTAAAAGTGTCAACACAAAGGTTGGTGAGTTCATAGAGTTATAATAACAGTTGATTATCAAATTAAAGTGTGAGTAAATCCAAAATGTTCATAGCTTAAATCGTTGATTTATCAAAATTAGAAAATGAGTGATTTCCTTATTAATTCAAAAATAGTCCGTTGGTTTGCCCTTCACCGGGTCAACACCCAAAATAGTAGTTGGTTTATAAATCCCTTTAACACGAGTTTTGATATTTGGGCCACGTTGTTGCGTCCATAACATAAATAGTTTACGGGGAACCGTATTTAAACAGTTGAAACTGTATCCAAACAGTTTGCAGGGAACCGTATTTAAACAGTTGAAACTGTATCCAACAGTTTGTGGGAAACCGTATTTAAACAGTTGAAACTGTATCCAAACAGTTTGCGGGGAACCGTATTTAAACAGTTGAAACTGTATCCAAACAATTTGCGGAGAACCGTATTTAAATAGTTGAAACCGTATTTAAAAAGTTTGTTCCATAATTCCAAATATCGATAGTAAAATCGTTAGAAAAGTTGTTACACATGCATCTCTCCCAAAGAGTTTATAAAATAGTTAAACGATAGAAAGTGTAGCTATGAACTTATAGTAATATATAAATAGTTAACGAGTACTTGTAAAAGTATAAAACAATAGTTAAGCATGTATCTCCCCCAAAAACGTTTATAAATCATTGCAAAACAAGTAAGAGTAGGGGCTATGACTCACCTGAAGATTATGATAGGCATAGATAACGTAATGTCAGAGGTAGAATGGAAACAACTTCAAAGATAACCTGAATGATATGGAAGTTCGAGATAAGTTTGACTTATCGAGAATAGTGATCCGAATAGTGTTAGATGACAAAATGATTTCTTGTGGCAGAGGTGGCTTGCGTGGCAAAACGCTTAATGGTTCAAGAGCAAGTTATATACAATATAACTTGTCTTTATGCATAAGTATCGTTTAATGTTTATATATTTCTCGTCACGAATCAAAAGTTGATGAATGATAAATTTGTAGTAAATGTCAATTATCTTTATTTAAATGAATCCATGAGTTTTGAGAAATAATCATTTCTTGATATATTTTCAAGTTAACCGCTCATAACGTTAAGTTACTATGTTATATATATATATATATATATATATATATATATATATATATATATATATATATATATATATATATATATATATATATATATATATATATATATATATATATGTGTGTGTGTGTGTGTGTATTCATTATAGACTCAAGATGTAAATTTCGATATATGTGACTACGATATAGTCGTAAAATATTATTTTGTCAAAACGTAATTAAGTTTCTATGTAAACCTTTAAGTCATACAAAAGTTAATCTTTTAACCCCAATATTTAAATGATTACATATTCAGTACAAAATAAATATAAAAGTTTTTAAGAAAACGAATAAAATAAAAAATAAAATAAAAAAAATAAAACTGCCATAAGAAGGATTCGAACTCGGGACCCCTCGCTCAACCATCAAGCGTTCTAACCAACTGAGCCAAGCAATTTACTTGTTGATATTATACATTTAATTATATTTATGGTCAAGTTGTTTGGTGTCATTTTATGTTAAAATTTCACTAAGTGAAATTGTGTCGTGGTTTGCATGAAATGGTTTGCGTGTTTCATTCTTATTTCAGTTTCAAAATAGTTTGTCACCCTCCTATTTTCATTAAGCTATCGGCCTCATGATTAAGCACAACAGCTTAACACAAGGGTGGCTAAAATAGGCTCATGTTTATACGTAGCATTTGTGAAACAGAACGAGTTTAGGAGGTTTAAAACACATCGCGAGACTCCACTGTGGTCCGCACCACAGTGAGTTTTGACCCATTACACGAGCCAACACTTAATGTTTACATTAGGTTCTATGATCCTTTTAATCTCTCGAAATCCCAAAAGAAAATATGTGTAAGTTTGAAACTTATATTCCTAAGTCTATTTGATAAGAAAGTAAGCCTTAGTTCATTTGTGAGTTTCCTTATACATGATTCTTAATCTTTTAGCACCACACAAGCTTAGCCACACAAAGACTTTGATGCCACGTTTATATACAATATGTGTAATGAGAGCACAAGCTGATCAGAGTAGTACGATATAAACTATTATGGTAACTAAAGTGTACGTATCAAAGGAGAGATATGAGACTTACAACACCCCTAAGATGGTGACGAGATACGAAGGTAAGTGTAGATGGTTACGAACGGAGGACAACTGAGATTCGACCTTTAACCTCACACCACAATCTGAATGACTAAACCCAAAAGATGTTTGTACTTCTTGTCTTGACACCAAGCTTGTCTCCCTTGTTCATTCTTACTCGACAGTAACCCAAAGAAAGAACTATACGTGGTTTTTGTGTTGTGATAGTGAGATGTGAAAAGGTGATGGTGTAAGGTTCGGTTAAGTACTCAACTAGGAACCAAGATCAGTTACTAGTTTCCATAACCTTGCTTCCCTTCCACCATGGTTCGACTAGAAAGACTACAGGTTTGTATGTGATGTGAGTTGTAGTATGAATGTCGATTTGCATGAGCCTATAAGTACTCAATCTAGAATGTGACAAGTGGTAGGATAGAATGTACGATGCTCCTGGATTGGGCCATAATGGAGGTGGCATTAGGATTGCACATGGTGTTTCCTCTAGGTTATACCTAAGGTAATAACAAGCGAGGGAGGGTGAAGATGTGAGCTACCATATACAACGTGACCTCCATTAATGACCAGTCGAGATGTCACATGTATAGATGGACAATGATAAGTGTGAAGTAGTTTCTGACAGCTTCTAAGATGTTTAAAGTCATTGGGGAGCAAGGGAGGTTGATAGAAGGCTTGTGACACGTTGTGCTAGTTTAACACCAGGTGATCTTTCATGGTTTATTTGGGTCGTTTTCTGAGGCAGCAAATAAGTGAGGGAGGTCACAAACTTTGTACTCCTCCATTCTTTGTAACATGGCCATTTGATTTGTGTATAAACATGTATATGTTGTGTATTGAATTTACGATAAAACGGGATGTATTTGGTGCTTGATCGTGGCAGTGAAAAGAAAGAAACAATGAATTTTTAAAATAGACCATGTTGGGTTTGACCTGGTGGTATTTGGTAGATCAGGCCCAAATGAAACTAAATATAAATAAGGGTCCGTTTGTGCTGTAGCGTACCACAAGAAGAGTAGTGAAACGTAAATATATTTGAAGTGCAGATTGTTGTAAGAAAGTAACATGTAGGTGGTTTCTTGATCTCGCCTAATCGACCAAGAGAAAGAAGTAAGAAGGAGAAAAATATACTTAGGGTGCCTTGGTCTCGACTGGAGCAGAAAGAAGAGAAAAAAAGAAAAGTATAAGGGTCGTTTGGACTGAGTTTGTGGCTCGATGAAATGCTCTTGGTGGAATAAACCCAAGACAAGTAAAAGCAAAATAAATAAGGTTCGTCTAGAGTGCATGTTCAATAAATTGAAAGTTTAAGAGTCCATTTGGTTTTTCTTAGTCGATCAAGAGAAGGAAACAAGAAGAAAAGGGCTCGGTTTGGTTTTGTAGTTTTCTAACATACACAACATAATTTACGTTTCCATTTTAAAGGTCAGTGATCGAATATTTGTGGTGTGTTAACCAAAGATTAAACGTGGCATTATAAGAATCTGAGAGAGGTTAGATGTGGTTTTGAAACTTGACTAGTTTAGTTCACTGTTAAGTTCGAATAGACTTTAGTTCAAATAAAAAAAATGAATTTCACCACAACTTAAATGTAGGATCAAGTTTTTATCTAAGTATGTCCAGTGAGGTATACCATGGGCCGCCCAAATAATGCTTGTTATTATAAACGTACCAGAATGGTTAAAAGGGTTTTATAAATTAGGTAGTTTGTTTATATTTGTTTTAGAAAGGGGATTTGGTACAAAATATGAAACGTATATAGTTAAAACATCTAAAGTCGACTACGTTTGGTTATTTATCTAAATGTATATTTATTAAATATAAAAGTTTTAAGTTATGCGTAATATTTAGATTTTTAAATAAAATGTGAGTACCGTTACAAAGTAATTGGTAAAATGTTGTGATTGTTAAGTATATAAAAAAAAAATTGTCATGGGTAAAAATGGTTATTTTATGTTATAATAATGAGTTAATCGTAGGAAAATTTTACGGGATGTTATATTACCTACTCGTTAAACTGAATCCCGTCCCTGGATTCCAGGCTAAGGTGGTTTGTAAAGGTGAATGGAAATAGTCATTCCTAATGATCTAATCTCTGAGTGGTTTTTAAGTTCTTTCCAGCTTAACGTATCTACTACTACATTAGCTTCTCCCTTGATGATGACGGATCTTAATATGGTTTTTAAAGAAAAACTTGGGGAACTTTAGTTCAAAAATATAATTATTACGTGGCAACATTAAATGTAGTTTTTAAGGTGTAAACAGTATTTTACCACCGTGGTGTACAGTACCCAACTCTTATTTTCTTTAAATACCCCACTAGTATACCCTTTTTACCTAACTTTTCTTTCTCATTTTATCATTTTCGGTCGACATGCCGCACTTCATCACCATTCTTGCAATCTTGTATGCCATTGCTACTGCTATTTATCTAGTGTATGTTCTGAACGAAGATCGTGCTATGTTGGTTGGGATCTTAATGTTTCTTGTACCACTCGTGGTTCTATCGATCATCATTGACAAGTTTTGGAAGTGAGGAATAGTGTCGTAGTGTAGTGGTCGGGATGTTGAAATAAGGTTCGTTGTGTTTCCATGTAATTTCGAGTGTATGAATGAAATTTTTATTTCGCTTTATGCTGCCTTAGCTTATGTTGATTTCTCGCTCGTTTTTACTGCTTATTAATTATTAGATTAATATATAGAAGGTCATTAGGTGTCCAAAACGTTTTAGAGTTGGTTGGTCAAGTTTACAAAGGTGGGTTTTAATAAATTTATAACCGAAATTATATATGGAAGTTTGACTGTCTTTGTTTGGAACTGAGTATTTAAATACATATGATTTTTGGTATAGTTGGATATGGTAATTGGGTTGAGCTTTGATGAAAATTTGACCATCGAAGGATCGATTAATTGGAAAAGATTCGTCACACTTGTTTATTGGGTACATGATAATTTGAGATGCGCAAAAAAAAAAATTGATAAGGTGCTTAGAAATGTCACGGAAAAATGGTTCGAAACTATAGGTCATGAGACGGTTAGGAGTAGTATTTAGGTTTTGGGCTTGAGTAATGTCGGGCTTAAGTTGTTGGATCAAGTCCAATGATAATACAATGGTGCGTTTGGTTACTGAAATCCTGTGGCCCAAAGGTGTTTTGGCATATGGAAGTAGTGGGTTAAGGCCCAATATCATTAGGGTGGTTTGTCATACGAAGCAATGGCCAAATCCTAAGTTAAGAAGGTGTATTTGGTTTAAGCGGGTATGAAGTGTTTATTGATACGTATTTTATTATTTTATGTTACATAAGGTTACGAGATAGTTGAAATTTCGTATAATATTTGAGAGTTTGTATAGATTATTGATAAGTTCATAATTCTTAGAGGCTGAGGGATCAATTCGTGTGAGAGTGTATTATTCATATGTGGCGTGTTCATGATTTAAGTTATGTTGTTACGTATTTAACGGAATCTGTTCCTGCCACTTGTGTTGAAATGCGAAGGCCAAGATAGGATTTTATCACATATCTCAAAAAAAAAAATTTGTTGCTAGTTTTAATAGACACAGGCTTTTGAAAATTTTACCGTTTGAAAACAAACGGTCACATTTAATACAATAATTGAGAATTATTTTTCCAATTCCTTATAAATACCATTGGTACGTGTTGGGTTATTCACACACACACAAAAAACAATCAATGGCTTGCAAGCTACCACATACCGCTGAGCAATTTCAACAATATATCAAAGCCGAAGCCGAGAATAGTGATTTGGATCGCCAAAATGCTATTGTGAAGGTCATTTTGAAGTTTGAGGTCGTGAAACAACTGAAACAACAGCTTAGGGAACGCTACGTAGGGTGTACAGACATATCGGATAATAGAAAATATGTGATCGACACGTTCTTGCATGACGAATATCGTAAGGATGTTGCGGTGATTGAATCGCTATGGGCTTGTGTTCATCAGATAGAGAATCAAATTTCCAACAAAATCCGTTGGAGTTTTGAAGAGAATGTTGAAGTTGCTAGGGTTGAACTACAACAACAACAGCAACAACAACAACAACAACAACAACAACAACAACAACAACAACAACAACAACAACAACAACAACAACAACAGCAACAAATTCCACTACCACCACCACCACAACAACCACAACAGCAACCACTACAACAAGGTGCATCAAGTTCTTCTGCACCAAGAGTGGTTGTGCAACAACAACAATTGCCTTATCTGGATCAATTCCAGCCAAGTTTTGAGGAAAATGTGGCGGTCGACGATGGTGGTTGGACTTCTGACATGGAGCGGGAGCTAAGTAGGTTGGAGGCTCAAATAGAAGAAGAGTGGTTGGCAAGCTTCGACCCTTATGATGATGGGTATGATTCTAACAATTCTCAGACTTGGGATCACCCAGACTACCGCTGAAGTGTGATGTTTTTAATTGTTTGTAATGTTTTTATGTATTTCTGTCAAGTCTATTAATAATATATCATTTGAATGCTTAAATAAAATCCCTTGTGAGCATCATTTGGATGAGATTTTATTTGTTTAGATTTTCTTCAAAATTTATAATTACAAAAATCTGTGCGGGTAACCTACCCGTTAAACAAAAGAGTTTTGTTGATACAGATTATTACAAAAAGGAAGAGGGTAGAGAAATTTCTTGAATTATCAGTTCTCGAGGATAGAAATTAGTTTGGGAAAAAGTGAATGCACATGGCAAGAATAGTGATTTATGGCTACTTCCCTATATATATGCCCTGATTTTCCTCTTTATCGTTCATTCTTTCTTCAAACAAAATTTTAAAATGTCTTACATCTATATGGTTCTTGTAATTGTGTATGTTTTTGCAACTCTCTTCCCAAAGGAAGATCTGGAGTCCTTGGATTGGATCATAGCACTTCTCATGCTAATCGTGATTTTAGCCATTAGTGTGGATGAAATATAGGGGTAAAAGATATTGTTTATAATAGGAGTGTTATTTTGAATTTTGTATCCTAGCATTAAGCACTAATGTTTCATTGTGTGGTTTTGTCGTACAGAGTATTCGATGTATTACATCCAGTCGTGGTCCTTGCACTCATAGGAGTGGTGGTATTCTTCATCAGCTTGATGGGTCAATCGTTTAGTGATGTTAAGGTTTATTTAATGATCTTTGTAATGTTAGCATTACCGATGCTAGTTATATCGTTGTGTATCAATATTCGTGGTTTCTAGTGAGATTTAGGGGTTAGTGGTTTCATATGCCTGTTATCTCAGAAAAAAAATTAAACCTATTTATCTATATTTCGTTATTTACATAGAGAAGCGTCCCAAACTATGTAACTAAGGAAATATAAACTTATGGTTCAATGATTTACAATTTCTTGATTTGAATAAAAGGGCATCCCAATCCATTCAAATTAAGACGTTGTAAATTATTTTAAGATTCTGACTTAACATCCATACTAATCGACAAAGCAATTTATGCGCGGATTTTCTGAGAGTACGAAAAGAGTATGTCATACGCATCTATACCGATGAGAGTGAGATAATTAAGGAGGATTGGTATAGTAAGCATATATATCAATATATTAGAGTGTTGGTGTAGCATAACTATCTAGAAGTCACATAATCGTCAGGCAGATGGAAAGCACGGAGAGCGTAAGGCTATAAAATGTTTCGTTTTGTGAAAACTGGTTATAGTTCGGATCTAACTTAGACCCGTTTCGCTATAACCAAGGCTCTGAATACCAATATGTAACACCCCCAGTTTTGAAAACATGCAGCGGAAATTAGATTGGGTGTTACTTCGTAGCGCACAGTTTAGTAGAAAATGATTCATCATTTTAGTCATTTTAAAGATCTATCATTCGAATATAAATATCAGAGTTTTAAAAGAGGTCCTTGTTTGTCCCAAAGTTTATTAAATCAGTTTTCGAATGATAGGAAAATTTATAGCCTTTATATGTATCCGTGCTCCTCCGTGCCATCCTTGCTCATTATGGACCTGAGATAAACACATGCTAAAAGTGTCAACATAAAGGTTGGTGAGTTCATAGAGTTATAATAACAGTTGATTATCAAATTAAAGTGTGAGTAAATCCAAAATGTTCATAGCTTAAATCGTTGATTTATCAAAATTAGAAAATGAGTGATTTCCTTATTAATTCAAAAATAGTCCGTTGGTTTGCCCTTCACCGGGTCAACACCCAAAATAGTAGTTGGTTTATAAATCCCTTTAACACAAGTTTTGATATTTGGGCCACGTTGTTGCGTCCATAACATAAACAGTTTACGGGGAACCGTATTTAAACAGTTGAAACTGTATCCAAACAGTTTGCAGGGAACCGTATTTAAACAGTTGAAACTGTATCCAACAGTTTGTGGGAAACCGTATTTAAACAGTTGAAACTGTATCCAAATAGTTTGCGGGGAACCGTATTTAAACAGTTGAAACTGTATCCAAACAGTTTGCGGAGAACCGTATTTAAACAGTTGAAACCGTATTTAAAAAGTTTGTTCCATAATTCCAAATATCGATAGTAAAATCGTTAGAAAAGTTGTTACACATGCATCTCTCCCAAAGAGTTTATAAAATAGTTAAACGATAGAAAGTGTAGCTATGAACTTATAGTAATATATAAATAGTTAACGAGTACTTGTAAAAGTATAAAACAATAGTTAAGCATGTATCTCTCCCAAAAACGTTTATAAATCATTGTAAAACAAGTAAGAGTAGGGGCTATGACTCACCTGAAGATTATGATAGGCATAGATAACGTAATGTCAGAGGTAGAATGGAAACAACTTCAAAGATAACCTGAATGATATGGAAGTTCGAGGTAAGTTTGACTTATCGAGAATAGTGATCCGAATAGAGTTAGATGACAAAATGATTTCTTGTGGTAGAGGTGGCTTGCGTGGCAAAACGCTTAATGGTTCAAGAGCAAGTTATATACAATATAACTTGTCTTTATGCATAAGTATCGTTTAATGTTTATATATTTCTCGTCACGAATCAAAAGTTGATGAATGATAAATTTGTAGTAAATGTCAATTATCTTTATTTAAATGAATCCATGAGTTTTGAGAAATAATCATTTCTTGATATATTTTCAAGTTAACCGCTAATAACGTCTGTAACACCCCCAAAATACCGCAGCGGAAGACTGTGTCATAGGGGTGCTACTTCATAATACAAAGTACAAGTTATAGAAAACGAACTCTAAATGAGACGTTTTGAAAAGTTACCATTCGATTAATGAATTCAAAGTTACAAACATGAGATTCCAAAGTATGATACATAAATGTATACAAAGTGTTTTGAATGGTAAATGATAAAAGCGTAAGTCTTCAGAATATGCAGCTTGACTCTAAGTTCCATGCACTAGCTATCGCCTTACTAACCTGAGATAAACATGCTAAAGTGTCAACACAATGGTTGGTGAGTTCATAGAGTTTGTCTTAAAACAGTTGAAAAAGCCTTAAAGAATGATCACACAGCAAAGGCATCGTGAATCCACTCAGTTACAAGTCCCGCCATAAGAGACTTGTAACCTGTGTGTTCACAACCCACTGCTACAATATAGTATGATAAAGACATGTATAAGTTCATCAAGACAATTAAGCAATTAGTAGTGAGTCTCTACTTCATCTCCGAAGACCTCACTTTTATGATGTATCCAAACATTCGCAAATGTTAGGATGTATCAAAGACAACTGGGAGTCAATTCCCAAAGACAACTGGGAGCCACTTCCCAAAGACAATTGGGAGTCAATTCCCAAAGACAACTACTAGTCAATAAATAGAATAACGCAATTAAGTATAACGCAGTCATGTATGTAAGCAATCAAGTATAACACAGTTATGTATGTACGCAATCAAGTATAATACAGTCACGTATAAACGTTTTGAGTATTTGTACAAGTAAGCAAGTAGTTGAGCATGTATCCCCCCCAAAAGTTAAAACAAGTACGAAAAGAGTAGGGGCTATGACTCACCTTAAGCTTATGTAATGAGAAATGAAAGTGGTAGTCGAATCGCGAAAGTCTCTAAGAACAGCCTATAATAGAACGTTGCGACTTAGGTTTGGAGTAACGTCTAAGAATACGACGAATTGCCCATATATGTCTTGCATAATGTTCATGATGTAGTACTTAGTATATAGTGTAAGTCGTTGAATATAAGTGGTCTATGAAACATGTATAGGTTGTAAATCTCTTACTACCGTTCGGGCCGACATAATTCAGAAGTCATGGAGTAAACGTTCGAGGAGCCAGGACACTTTAACTCGTAAATCCACAACTCGTCTCGACGGCTTACTTAATGAACTCCTCACATGAGGCTCCCTACTATTGTAGTATTTGATAACATATATATATAAGCTTTTTGATCTTTAGAAGTTATATGGTCTTTAGCCGTGGCTTTGCCGTGACCTTGGTCATTGTTACCATGGTCTTAAGACTCAACCTTGGCTTTAGCCATGGTTGTGGTCTTGGCTTTAGGTCATTAGACCTTTTGGTCTCATCTAAATATAATCATTATATAGTAACTTTGGTCTAAAAATGGGCTGTTAAGAATTTGAAGAAAATATCACTCGGAAAGCCTTTTCAGGGCTCGAGCTTCTTTATTCCTGAACGAAAACGTCGTTCCGGACAACTTTCGTGTTTTAACTTTTTGATGAATCGGACCAGAAGTGGGACTTTCAAATTGGCAGAATGCAAACAGGAGGTTATGGGCAGTTTCGGCGTTTTGGTGTCGCTAACTTCTTATGGTCATAACTTTTGACTCGTGTACTCGTTTTGGGTGATTCAAATTGCTATGTTTTCCTTGTTAAGTCCTTTTTAACAGTAAGTAAGTGTCAAATATCAAAGTTATACTATTGTGGTCGTGGTTTTCCATAAAAATCACTAGTTCGCTTGTTTACTTGTCATGAGTTAACATATGTATACCAATACTTGTTTTATCCATTTTTAAACATCATGAACACAATACAAAGACCATATATAGCATGAAAGAAACATAATAAGCATGAAATGATATTGAGCAAGAAAGTGTATAAGGGTTTGCTTACAAC
This sequence comes from Artemisia argyi, assembly GCA_030686995.1. Lineage (NCBI taxonomy): Eukaryota > Viridiplantae > Streptophyta > Magnoliopsida > Asterales > Asteraceae > Artemisia > Artemisia argyi. The sequence continues at coordinate 27,445 of JARVZY010006070.1, forward strand.
TTTTGGCCTTAATGAAAAAGGGAAACTAGGACAAGAACTAGGACTTTGATTGAACAAGCTTTCCTCCTTTG
>JARVZY010006071.1:0-27513 GCA_030686995.1 Artemisia argyi
AATAACCAAGACATCATCATAAAATAGATAAATAACAAGTCTAAATACTTATCTTACTAGTTGGATTATGTAAACTCAGTTTCTATATTAGTCAAGTGTGGTAACAAAATCTCTAAAACATATTAATACTAGGAACATATTTTACTAATTTGTTGTTAACATAAAAATTCATGAACATGTAAATGGGTGATATATTGGTATGTGATAAATGAAATAAGCACTAGAGTATATGAAATTATGAGAATGATTTCTATACTTACATGCTAATAATGAGGAGATGAGATGAAGTAGAACAATAGCCTTTCAATAAAAGGTGAAAAGAACTAGCAAATAATTCAAGATCATGGTGTGTTCATGGTTATTTTTGGTTCGTTGGGTACCACAAGAAAAGAGAGGAGAAGTGAATGAATTTAGCTAAGTGATAAAAATGAAAGCAATGGTATGTTGTGTAAGATAAAAATGAAAGAAATCTAGTAGTGTAGTCATATATGGGAATTAGTCTTAACAAATAGATAAAGGACAATTTCAAAGTCAAGATCCACAAAATAGGGAGGGGTAGGCGTGGGTTGTAAGAAAATTATGACAAGTTGGTATGAATTTATTAATTAATTTGAGAGTTATAATGTGTATATTTAATAGTTTTAGGGGATATCGGGTACCGAGTTAATTAAAAATAAATTTTAACAGAGTTAACCGGGACATAATAAAGTTATAAAAATTGTAAAAATATGTTTGGTATAAATATTGAGTGTTTAGATAATTATTGTTTAATTTCTACGAAAACCGTCGTAAATAAATTTGGCGTACGATATAAATTAAATAAATTTCCAAAATACTGGGTAAATAAGTTTTATGACTTTTACGATGAAATAATAGATATAAAAATATATCGGGACCATTGTGGGAATATTTAGATATATTCGTCGTATATATATTAGTCGGGCGTTAACGTTTATTTAGAAATCGTTATACGTAAAACGTTAAATATACTAAATATACAAATTTGAAAATCCTAAGAGTGGTATAACATGTAAATGACCTAATGATGATATGCCGACTATTTCTAGTCCGTATGAGATGTCCTTACTGATAATGCACGTGAATAGTGGAATTTCTTCCGGGATGAATAGTGTTTTGATGAATAGTAATCCATGAATAGTAAATTTTCGAAGTTTGGGAATAAATGTAGATGTGGAAAATATCGGGTTGTTACATTCTACCAACCTTAAAGGGAATCTCGTCCTCGAGATTCAATTCGGCCATTCTATAGGTGTATGTGCTCGCGGTTAAATTGATGAGGCAACTAAGGTCGAAAACGCTAGGTCTCGGATTATATCAATGTCGTGAACTTGGTAAGAAATGGAAATAAGTCATGCACTCAAGATTAAGAAGTAAGGAGGTTGTTCAAAAGAATGTACCCGGCATGTTGTCCTAATTCGGTGGTAGACCAAAAAATAGTTGGTTGAGTGAGCGATACATGAACGATGACGGATGATGTACGGTACAATGACAGTCGTGACATAGAGATCGCAAAATGATGGAAACAAAGGCATGCTTAATCTAACGAGACATAAGGTAGCAAAGAGAAATCATATACATAAATGCATATATAAGGTACGGTAACACAAACTGAAACATATAAACATGTTATGCATACCCACCCGACCAATGCAACTTCAGGTGACCAGACTCTCTAGACTCGACCAAACATGATCTTTGACCACTACTCCCTTCATCGCATGATTCTTCCTGAATTATACATAGGTGATCAGGCTATGCATACTTGAGGATTAATAATGCAATGCTAGGACTAGTCGACTCGTATCATTTTTTTTTTTTTTTTTTTTTTTTTATATATATATATATTTTAAGAAAAATGTTACTTTGGTTATAGTTGCGATTTTTATTTTAGAAAAATAGGCATTCTCTATAACCTCTGGCTCTGATACCAATCTGTCACACCCTCGCCGAAGGCGGAAACACGAGGTGTAACGAAATCGATATACATCACCAAAGAGAAATAAGACAATACCATAATTTACATTAAGGAAAAATATAACATTACCACGTTGTTATTGCCGACTTTGGCAAATAAAAGACATAAGTTTGATTCCCAAAAGATGGTATTTTAGTACATAATGAAAAGAAGTGACATGTGAAAACTTCATTATGCAAGACCTTGATGACAAGCTTACTGACGATCACCTGAAATGCATGAGAGAAAACGGTCAACTATAAAAATAGTTGGTGAGTATAAACGTTTTATATAATAAGAAAACCATTTGAAAAAGTTCACAAGCCAAAGGCGTTGTCAAGTATTATGTCTTGTAGTCAAGTACCCACGGTCATAATAAGTCACAATATAAGCACCACGTATATAATAATGTATGCCATGCAAAGCCCCTAATTAAATAATATGCGTCCCGTAACATAGTGGACGAGAGGTTGGCCGACCTCTAATAGCGCTATCCATACTACTAATAGGTGTCGAATAATGCGAATGTACGAACAGTACATCATACAACTATTATATACGATTAAGAACGCTCCAAACATGGGAGACTTAGCACGCTCCACCAATAAGGTGAGACTTTAGGTCAAGAACGCTCCACCAAAAATGGCGAGACTTAAGGTCATAGCACATATGATTCATTAAGTTCAAAAGTTCAAGTTGAGTTCAAGAGTTCTAAACAAGTTATAAGGTCAAGACAAGTCAAAAGAGTTCATAATAATCAAAGGGTTCAAAACAATGTTCAAAGTGTTCAAGCAATATATCTCATGCATCCACCCCAAAGCGATTAAAATAGTTAGAAAAAGGGGTTCGTGAATACTCACCTGTTACAAGCGATATGATGACAAAATGTATGAACTAAAATAAGGCGCGAACTCTAGCCGCAACCTAAAGTGATAATGCGTTTTAGGTAGTGCTATAATGTCGTGTATGCAATTTATAAAATGTTATATCACCCATACATGTTTGTTGTGAGTTTAGTTATAAAAATATATTTACGTCGATGTTTACTGTTAGAAGTTTTAATATATATTTTCAAGTTTATGTCGTAGTTTCAATATGAATATTTCGGTAATGAATATTTTGGAAAGTTTACAACTCGACTAAAATAATTAACCAAAACACTACAACTTTCGTTTAAGTCATTTTAGCTAAAACCGCACCTAAATTGTCTAAAATCCATTTTGAAAAATAAAAACAGGTTACTATTCCCTATTAGAAAAGCTGTCAAAATAATATTCTTCGTCGGTATCTTTGTTAAGTCATAAATTCTTCGTTATAGCTTAGTTTTTAAAGTTCTACCTATCCGCGCGAAGGTATTTAAGTATACTAACATATTTTGAGGTCTCGGGGACTCGGTTTATCTTTTAAAGCTCAGTTTTACTAACTCGAAAATCCATACAGCAACTATTAAATTTCCTAAAAAAAAATAGTTATCGATAATATATATTAGAAAACTCGTATCTTATCCGTTAAAAATCCGTTTTAATCCATTTAAACGACCACGTTTTCTTTATAAAATCTATTTTCCATTTCTTTGACCGAAATCCTTGTAAAAATATATTGGTTTTCTAAAAGTTAGAAATTTGGGCAGCGCTTTCGCGCATATTTTTAAACAATCCATTTTTTTTAAACTAAATCACTTTCAAATCAACGTAATAAAAAAAATAACCAAGACATCATCATAAAATAGATAAATAACAAGTCTAAATACTTATCTTACTAGTTGGATTATGTAAACTCAGTTTCTATATTAGTCAAGTGTGGTAACAAAATCTCTAAAACATATTAATACTAGGAACATATTTTACTAATTTGTTGTTAACATAAAAATTCATGAACATGTAAATGGGTGATATATTGGTATGTGATAAATGAAATAAGCACTAGAGTATATAAAATTATGAGAATGATTTCTATACTTACATGCTAATAATGAGGAGATGAGATGAAGTAGAACAATAGCCTTTCAATAAAAGGTGAAAAGAACTAGCAAATAATTCAAGATCATGGTGTGTTCATGGTTGTTTTTGGTTCGTTGGGTACCACAAGAAAAGAGAGGAGAAGTGAATGAATTTAGCTAAGTGATAAAAATGAAAGTAATGGTATGTTGTGTAAGATAAAAATGAAAGAAATCTAGTAGTGTAGTCATATATGGGAATTAGTCTTAACAAATATATAAAGGACAATTTCAAAGTCAAGATCCACAAAATAGGGAGGGGTAGGCGTGGGTTGTAAGAAAATTATGACAAGTTGGTATGAATTTATTAATTAATTTGAGAGTTATAATGTGTATATTTAATAGTTTTAGGGGATATCGGGTACCGAGTTAATTAAAAATAAATTTTAACGGAGTTAACCGGGACATAATAAAGTTATAAAAATTGTAAAAATATGTTTGGTATAAATATTGAGTGTTTAGATAATTATTGTTTAATTTCTACGAAAACCGTCGTAAATAAATTTGGCGTACGATATAAATTAAATAAATTTCCAAAATACTGGGTAAATAAGTTTTATGACTTTTACGATGAAATAATAGATATAAAAATATATCGGGACCATTGTGGGAATATTTAGATATATTCGTCGTATATATATTAGTCGGGCGTTAACGTTTATTTAGAAATCGTTATACGTAAAACGTTAAATATACTAAATATACAAATTTGAAAATCCTAAGAGTGGTATAACATGTAAATGACCTAATGATGATATGCCGACTATTTCTAGTCCGTATGAGATGTCCTTACTGATAATGCACGTGAATAGTGGAATTTCTTCCGGGGATGAATAGTGTTTTGATGAATAGTAATCCATGAATAGTAAATTTTCGAAGTTTGGGAATAAATGTAGATGTGGAAAATATCGAGTTGTTACACATCATCCCTGTAAAAGCCTTCATACCTGAAAAAATAAACAATTGGAAATCATTCATTTATAGTTGATGCCTAAGTTTATATTCATTTTTGTTATTCTTAATTTTGGTTTAGAAGCAACATTCACCATTTGGGTGTGCGAGACAAAGTTTAGTGTTTATTTAAAAGAAAAAAAGAGTAATGATTTTCATAAATTATTTTCGACGGACTATCTTGGAATGTTAATGTACGTTGTTAAAAGCTTCCTTGTAAACAATATTTCTAGTGCAATGCTTGAATTCGTTCTCATTGTCTTCAATCATGAGAATTTATCAAGTACCAAAACATTGGCTTGTGTATATTGCTTTATTAGTAGCAAATTTGATCATATAGTAGTTTTGTTCATGTACGTACATGTCAAATATTAAACATGATCTAAAAGGTAAAATGTAACTTTCGTATATTAAATAAATTAAAGTTATATTAAAGTTATTCCATCACAATAATTACATTCACATAAATATACATAATAAATTAACAAAAAAAATTTCTTCGATGTTTATAGGTTATAATCAAATTAATTATTTTCACACATAGATGTTTTTTGTAAATTTTTACATTAAGAGCAAAAAAAAGTCGGTATACAATAAAGCAGTGCAATAATATAATCGATACTTGTACAATTATTTGAATATTTAAATAAAAACCCTCGTGTATATTATACACGGTTTAAGTAAACCGCAGATATTTAAACACAAAATCCAAAACCGATCCGTGAAAAACGGTTTTTTTTTTTTTTTAGATTGAACGGTTCGACTCGATTTATCGATTTCTCGAGTTTTTCAACACCCCTACTTAATATACTACTAATAATATGTTTACACATATATCATGTTTATAAAAACCAATGTTTTGAAAACCGGGTTGGAAATCGACCCGGTCGAGTCACCGGGCACCGGGTCAACCGGTTGGACCGCCGGGTCAACCCGGTTTTCAATTTATTATTTTTTTGACCGGGTCAACCGGTTCGACCAGCCGAGTCAACCCGGGTTTTTATTAAACTATTTTGAAAAAATGAAATCCGGCCGGGTTTCGAGAACCGGGTTGACCCGGGCCACTGAAAACCAGGCGGGTCAAACCGGTTAACCCGGTTTTAGAAACCCGAGTTGTTTTGACCCGTTTTTTCGGCCGGAACCGGTCGAATCGTTTAACCCGGCCGGGTCGAACCGGGTTTCAAAACCCTATACACGAAAGAGATGATTAAAAAAAATTATTATTATTTGACTCATGTGGTCCTATTTACGAAAAAAGCTTCCATTATTTTGTCAACTCAGTCTTATATCTTGGAAGGTGACGCGAATATTCAACTTTGTAGGCATAAACCTATTCTTTTTAAAGCTATCTCTGTAACTTAATCCGTTACCATCATAATTCCATACGCTTCTCATTCAAATCTTACTCACCATCATTACCCATCTCACAATCCTATTAAAAAACCCCTAATTTTTTTTATTAAAAAAATAGTATTTTTAAATCAAGATTGCTCGAATTGAACCCACAGGTGTGTTGTTTTTTTTTTCCAATTGATTGTTGTTTTATGGTTTGATTGATTAGTTCTCAAAAGGGTTTTGTTTAATTTTGATAATTTTGTGTAATTGTATTAGAATTGAGATTTTGAGTGTTTTGGGGTTTGGGTGTTTGGGATAAAGATTTGTTTTTTAGGGTTTATGTGATTGGTTGTGAATTGGGTTTTGTTGGATTAGATGAATTGAGTTTTTTAGTGTAAAGATTTGATTTTTTGGTTCTTGGAAATAGATAATAATTTAGATTATTCGTGGAATAGGAGTAATGAGTATTTGGGTGTGAATAAGATTGGGAAAGGTATTAGTATGTCTTACAACCAACTTGTATTTGAAAACAATCTATATATGTGAGCATAAATATAATCTAAAACAAGAAAATCATAGCCACAACAGGGAAACTGGTTTGATTAACATATGAGTATATCAGCAGAGTATTGTCCGAGGCAAATCAATGTCTGGAACAAAGTATTGCATGTCTCATTGCCCTCTTCATTATTGTCAAATTATCCGAAAGGAAAACACAATATTATCTTAAATTATTGTCAATTGATCTTGTTATGCTAGTGTCGGCTGTTGAAAGTTTCCTTCCTTGTCAGTTTCTTCTATAAGCTTCCTTCCTTGTCACTTTCTTTGATCATGAGAGTTTTAAGTCCGCGGGAGGCTGTCACTTTAGAGAGTGCAACATAAAATTGTCCATGACTTAACACAGGACTCGACAAATAAAGGGTGACAAAGTTAAGCGAATTTCCTTGGCTTTTAGTGATGGTCCTTGTGTAGCATGACTTTATAGGGAACCGTATCTTTTTCATTATAGAGGGCCATTTTGATTGCTTAGACGTGACTGTGATTCTTGGTATTAGGGCGGTGTCCCCAATATTTGATCCGGTAATGATTTTTGCTCGAATAACAAACTCTCCAATATGGGTGATGATTAGGCGAGTTCCATTGCATAATCCCCTGCTTGGATTCACACTTCCTAATAGCATCATTGTTGGCACTTTTTTGAGGTTTATGGGAATGCCCTTCCTGCACTTACAACTAGCACATGTTAAGTACTGCCAACCATTTTTAGTTTAAATTTTGTTGATTTCCACTTGACACCTGAATGTTGCAACCTACTAAATTGAGAAGTTCAGAAACAATATAAGGTAAAGTAGTACTACGTAGTAGTAGTACTGTAACACGCATGAGGGTAAAAGCATAAAGGTACCTCATTTTTTCTATTACACCCCATCTTAAAAGTTTTTCAAGTGTTCCATTCTTTTGCTCGGTTTGATCAATAAATAAGTCCTCATGGGTGAGATCCACAACACTACACTCCATAAATATAAGAATTGTTTTTTACTTGCCAAGTATTAAAATTTGTTTGCAAAGACTAAATACTTGATCACCTGATTAGTAATTTAAATTCCTTTAGTGCAGGAATTTCATTTCGGTCACGGCCCAAAGCTAACAGTTCCTCTAGCGTACCATTTTGTGATTTAGTCGCCGAAATAGGCACGGTTGGCTCAGCAACATCAACCCCGCTGCATTTTTAATCTTTGTTAGCCCTTAATAGTTTTAAGATATGAATATTGCTATATATATGATAATGAATACCTTATTTGGGACTTAAAGGCAACAATAGCGGGGGATCTCGTCACTATTTAGGATAAGCGTTGATGAACAAAACTGACCTGTAACATAAACATGGTAATAAAAGTAGGAACAACATATATTCTAGTGCTATACAACCCGCACAACCTTATATTAACCATTATAATATTTAGCACTCATGGAGGTGAGAATGAGTGTACTTTCCAGAATGACTCGCCATCATCTTCAATAGTTGATCGCCCAGTTTCCCCCATAAAGTGACCCTTAGCGCGCGATCCCTAATTCAGTAAAACACTGGTTATTTATGTTTGCAGTTTAAGAGTTAAGTTCCATCTGTCAGGCACGTGTGAATACATAAACCAGTGAGTACCTTTCATTTATAAGCGGGAAATCAAGGCTCTTTGAGCCAGTCCTTGGCTGTGCAGTTTTTCCCACAGTTGTAACAAACCCAATCACATCTGCCACATACAAACCATGCATATAAACATAACAATATAGCTGAGATAATCACAACAGCCTTATTTGGGTCTACATAAAAAAGTTTTTACCAATAAGATACTTTTTCTCATCTAGAGTCCGATTTTAGACTTGCTTTTTGGTTGACTTTGACATAATGTGACTACAGGTATAGATGGGAAGTACTGTGACAGCAGGTATAGATGGAAAGTGTGGGTGCCTCATATCACCCAAAAGGCTTATTTATACGGCTCTAGGCATATGAAAGCTAACTGGTAACATTTAATGCCGAGAAGATGGAAGGAAGAGACGCTGGACAGATGAAAAGATATTCTTTGAGGCAGTTTTTTTTAACTACAGGAATCAGATTGTTGGGCTTCTTATGGGGGTTGACTGGAAGCGGTATTTTTAGGGGTGTATTAAAGTTATGGCTTCATCAATATTTATTGCCTTCATCAATGGGCCATAAAGAAGGGTTGTATGACAGATTTTGTATACTTTTTTCTTTTTTCTTTCGTTTAAATATTTATGGTTTGTAATTGAAAGCTATTAAAAGCTTTAAAATTAATCCAAGAGCAAATGAATGCACATTTCAAGTTGAAAGCTCTTAAAAGCTGCATAATAAGCTGGACATGTTGTATATTCATTAGCTTAAACCACATATTTGAGTTTCTTGGCTTATGACATAAATGCTCACATTCAATATGGGGAACTCAATTTATATATATATATATATATATATATATATATATATATATATATATATATATATATATATATAGATTCTGAATATAAGCTTCCTTTGCTCATTACATAATTATTTTAATTACGTGAGGGGAAATGATGAGCTTATAGTTATTATTTATTTAAGTAATCTAATTTAACACTTAGAAACGACAACAGTAAGAAACAACATGACAAGTATCACATTTATAAAGTAGTGCAATACAAACCTATTCATTGTGTTTTTATTCTCACCAACATACACACCTATTCTTAATGTGGTTATAGTTATTTCTCATTATTTTTATTTTAAATTTTCTTCCAACTGAATCCCTACTCTTACGTGTATAATCAATCAAATGTGTATACAACTATCACCTTTTAATGACATCTAGTGTTTGACCAAGTCATGTATAACAAACTTTATTCAAATGTATTTTCGTAGAAAATAACTATCACCAACCTCTAGTGTTTGACCAAGTCATCTATTCAAATGTATTTTCGTAGAAAATAACTATCACCTTTTAATTACCTCTAGTGTTTGACCAAGTCATCTTTAAGCAAAACTTAGGCAAATATAGATATTAATTTTGTGATCGTACAACTTATTACAAAATTTTAACTTATTACAGCTTTATACAACACTCACTTTTTATCGGTGAGTAAATTTAACTCGAGCTATTTTGTTGTTTAAATATTGAGCCAACAACTATTTTCTTCAAATTTTGGAAAGTTTGAGATAATCTATAAAAAAAAAAAAAAAAAAAAAAAAAAGAAAAAAAAAAACTTTGAAAATGGGTGCTTTGGTAAAACTGGTATGTTTTGAGCATTTTATGAAAAACGTTTGATTTATTTTGTGATTTAACAATCTCATAATTATGTGAAGCCTAGTGGTCCTGCCCAAATGTCAACTCTTATCTGCGTGAAGATATCATGCGACAACCAGACAAACAACATAGTGAAATACCAAAAAAAAAAAAAAAAAAAAAAAAAAAAAAAAAAAAAAAAAACACATACCTAAAATCAAACACCCAAAAAACACGTTACTTATCCTAAAACTAAAAAGTATGTCTGATCACATACCTTTCGAAATCCAATCGGAAATCATTAAAAAATTTCCTATCAAATCACTACTCCGATTTCGAACTGTTTCAAAACAATGGAAGTCTCTTATCGACGACCCAAAATTTATAAAAAACTACCACCTTAATAACCCTCAGCATCGTTTACTTGTACAATACAAGTTAGGTTTTGTCCGAATATATACCTCAATTATCGATGACAATACTTTTCCCGAACATAAGTTTCCCCTAACCGCTCTCGAGCCCCTTAACTTACTAAGACACACAATAACACTCGGTTGTGTTAACGGGTTGTTATGTTTCTACCGGCTTTTACCAAGATGTAGAAACTAAGATGGTTGTTATTTGGAATCCTAGTGTTAGGAAATATGTTGGTATTGTTATCCCTAATGTATTTAATTTAAAAGATAGATGTACTCGTATTGGTTTTGGGGTTTGTCCTGATACTAGTGACCCTAAGCTTGTTAAGATTAGTGTCGATAAAGCTAAAATACCTAATACATGGGTGGTTGAGGTTTTTACGTTAAGTACACGTGTTTGGAAAACTGTATATATGGGTATGCAATTTAAATCGTGTGATTTCACACCATATCAGGTTTTCATAGATGGGATTATTTATTGGCATACTGTTGGTTTGGATGAAGGATTTAGGTCTAATTATATCATTTCATTTGATTTGAAGAGGGAGAAGTTTGGTGAAGTGTGTCTTATGGACAGATTAGCACGTGCACATGATTTGGTGGTGGCGAAGGTGGATGAGTCGCTTTGTTTGCTTGAGTATTATAATGAAGGTGAGATATCGGTTTGTGGTGTGTGGACGAGGCAAGATGGTGTTAATAAACCGTTTACAAAGATATATACCGTTAAGGTTGAGAGTAAGTCGGTGTATTATAATGTATTGGGGTTTAGAAACAATGGTGAAGTTTTATTGGGGATGGAGGGTGATGATTATAAAGAGTCTACAATTGAAGTTTATGAACCCTCGTCAGGAATTATGACTGGTGTTGAAATTGAAGGAAAGCATGCTACGTCCCCCACGTGGTCGTATTTGGAAACGCTACTTTTGCTTCATGAGTCAAATTCTATCATTCATTGATAACGATGCTGTGTTGCAAGGTGTCGGGATTAAGCTGTAGTTATCACATTCATTTGCTGTATGCTTTTTTTTTGGGTAAAAAACATTTACTGTATGCTACTAGAAAGATAAATGTTTTATCTATATACCATGTGTGTGTTATTAGTTTATAACATTAATGAGTACTACCGATGATGAATTTCATATAATTTTGTGAACAATAAACTCAGATATCTTTTTGACAGTCAATTAGATGTATTGAACTATTTGGATATATAAACTCTCGTTATGCATAAGTTTTTCTGAACGGAAATATTGTTAACGTACCTAGCAAGCGCTAAGGAAAAGGGATTACAAAGAATGAGCTTCTTTCTTGGTCTTTTGGCTGTAAATACGAACTCATTTCGAAACTTCCATAGGATCCATATGGTGTGTTTCTCGGAGGAGATCTCCCTTGCTGACCATTCAAATCTGCCTCAACCTCTCCTCATGCACAAAGTGAAGCATCTTGAAGAATACAAAATAGCAAACCATGCACAATCTGATCGACCCACAGAGCTTATGGTCTACAATTCTAATTGGTTTTCAAGGCTGCAAGCTAGGCCAAATACTAATCGTGTTGTCATCTGTTTGGCTGAAATAAAGATTTTGTTGAACCATAATGGTGCCATCATCTGTCTACCAGAAGTTCATATATCAAGGTTTATTTAAATTGACCCGTTTGAAAAAAGTGTAGCCCAGATCTACCCGTTTCTCTTTTACCTACATTTTATTTAATCCGGCCTGTTTAAAGCATAACCAGGATCGACCCATTCATAAATGAGTCGAAAATGCCACATCTAACAAAGTAGCTTAAGAGAATGAAGGACGAAGGTCATGCATTTACCTGACTTGTCTAAGATATGAAATATGTAGTTCTTAAACCAATTCATATGTTGACCATCTCTCCATATTGTATGACTCAACCTCATTATTATTCCAGAAACTTTTTTGAAACTACCATATACTGTAAATGTATACAGTATAAAAAAAGACCTTCACACCATATATGTCTAGAATGATAATTTGATAATGGTCAAACTAAAATAAGTCAAACTCTGCACATAGAATAACTTATTCTTAACAATCAGAGATTGTGCATTTGTATACTACAAAACTTAGCTTGATTGTCAACAGTGTGACATATCAACCCCTTGCGCAATATGTCAATATCACATACAAACACACCACTTGCTGCATTAAGACCATTTTTATAGTAATATTTAGTGAGAAGTAATGCCATAAAGATCAAGAATATACCAGTAAAATCAGTAACAACACCCTTTTTGTGATAATTTTCCTCATTATCGAGTTTAGAACCAACCAAACAATAATACGCTTACACACGAGATCCAAATCCACAAAAAAACTTATATCCACTTGTTATTTTGCAGGTCACAACAAAAACCAGATTTCCATTACAGAATAATTCTTGACAAACTAATGATATGTAAGTAGCCAAGTGATTCACGTGGGTAGCCCAGGAGAATTCTTGAAATGTGGGACTTAGAACCGTTTTGGGTAGGAATATCCAGTTCAGTACTTCTTAAGCACCGGTGACGTAGCCAAGATAAACTTCACAAAATCCAACTGAATCATCATGTTGCCAAATTCAGTACTTGTAATCTCCAGTTCGCTCAGATGCTCCAACACAATATCCGAATAATCTTCAACTTTTTTTTTTTTTTGGTAACATGGGTTTCCGACTCGACATTGCGAGCCGACTAATCCCACGGCAACTACCCTTTTGGATAGCCCGGAGTCGGTGCAGGTGAACCTCCGTGGCCACAAGGGGATTAATTTTCTCCCCATTGGATTCGAACCCTTGACCTCCTCTTTGGAAGGCTGGTATTCTTACCGTTGGGTCACCCCTTGTGGTTAATAATCTTCAACTTTAAAAGAGAGAGATCTCCAAGATATCATAACGCATTGGCTGTCTAAAATCTACAGGAGTGTTGGTCATCCTCATGTAAGTGTGTTTTCACAGAACAACAAAATATACCTTAAGTTTACTCCAACTTGGGCGAGCTTTTGATCACAAGAAAAAGAATAGATAGCGTGTCATCGTGAGTGAATTGCACATCATCAATACATAAGTTTTTAAGGTGAAGCAAAGGTTAGTAATAAGATTACTATTTCTTAGAAGTTAAATCAACTATACACCATTTCAAGAAAGTTACCTGAAAGATGCGAAACGAATTAGACAGATTTCGTTCACTTTAAAACACTCGAATAGGTTAGTAATGGTGAAACAGTCGACATCTGGGAAATATAAGCTTTTGATATCCTGTAGCAACTTAGAATAATCGGATAAGTAAGAATGTCAAAATGGATAATATTATAAGTTTGCAACAACTTATGAGGGTCTAAAGCAATGGAAAATTGGATAGGAAATGTATAAGTGGTTCTTTTTGGATGTGAACGCCGCTCAAAGATAAGCTTTTAAGACTACCAAATCCACTAAATATAGGTCTGTTGGGAATGAGAAGATATGGGGTAGCCAATGAGTTATCTGGTAACAACAAGAGGCTGAACTCGCAAATTGGACCATCGTGCATTAACAAAACTTGGCATATAGCGTACATACGTTTACTCTTCGTGTTCATCTTTTGCCTTTTTACTTGGTTGAGTTGGCTCTAAACATGTTTGCTCCAGAATGGACAACGACTCAGCCCCATCAGTTGATACTTGAAACGTATCCTCAATAAACGCAAACGGTACCTCCCTAGTCCTTGTTGCCTCTTGATTTGTTAAGAAACATAAGATGCTTTCTGTTATACTTAAAGGAGGTTTGCCGAAGCATGAAATTCTTTCAATCATCAAGGGGGCATTTGTTTTAGCTTATTTGATGGGTTTACAAGCTTATTATTTAAGCAAGAACAGTTTTGTGTTATCCAACTTGCTTCTGCGTATCTTATCTGCTTATTTTAATGTATATTAACCAAATTTCGATAAATGATAAGTAGCTGCTTATTTCAAAGTGTTTATTTTCACTGAAACTAAAATATAAGTTACAACATTTTATAAGTGAATTTGATTGAAAATTTCCAACAAACAATTATATTTTCGAGTATTATTCATAGATTTTAAGCAATCAGAAACACACCTAAATCACTCAGTTTTTTGAGTTTTTTTATTTAAAGAATGTAATGATGGTTCAAACCCTATGTTACCACTTTACATATCAAAGGAGAATGCTCAAGCGGCTCAAAACCAAGCCGAACACGTCAACACGCTCTTTAGTCTTTATTCAGAAACAAACTTTGTATACTAAGTAGCAAAAAAATTTACAGCTTGATCAACAAGTAGAGACCATTAACAAGACATCAAGTAATCAACATCATTAAACACATGTGTGTACATGTTTGAGGAAAAACTCTCTCATAAAGACATAAGCATCAGAGAGTACCGTCAAACGTCCATTAATAAGGTAAATTTTCGGTTAGTTGAACCGGTAACTAGTTGGTCAGAACCGAAAAAGTAGAGAATCGTTTGAAATTTTATTTGATGTATGAAATTCAATTTTACAAACTATGTTTACCCAAAAAGTCAATAATTTGTATAAATTGACCTTGATCGACGTGGATGGCATGCATATGCAAATTCATGCATGCAGGCAACATCAACAAGGACAATATGATCCAAACCATCAACTTAAGTAACACATGTACACCGAAATATATAAACAAGAATAAGTTTCTTTCTTTAGCTGATGTGGGACTAAATTCTTCATACTAAAGTCTTCAAAAGAGTTGCCCATTAGACGCAAAACCTGTAATCAAACATGAGTAATATATTTATGTTTTTTATACATTGCTTTTTTATATTAAAGCTACAATTTGATGAACTCTATTACTTGTGCAACTTTTGTAAAATGCTATATAAATTTCCTAACTATATATTAATTCATACCTCCTCACACTCACTCGCTTGGGATGGTACAGACAACAGCCAAGCTGCTATTGGTGTTATAGAGGATAAACTAAACAACTTTAACATGAACCAAGGGTTTCAATAAAACCATAATAGAAAGCAAAAAATAGATTGAACATAAAGATATCAACATTTCAAACCAAAACGTATAGACTTAATACTTAAAAGATAAAACAGAAGACCCCCAAAGAATTTTCATAAAACTACAAGTCTACAACTATTTACAAGAAAATGCCGATTACCCAAGTCTTTCAACCCCAAAATTATGGGTTTATGACTCGTTTATTAATAGATAAGGTGATATTCAATATTTGGCCCTAAAAAAGATTGATAATAAGGTAAATGAATGCTTTTGCGACACACATGATTTATCAAATAATATGAAAGTGTTGTCGTCCTCTATTTGGACCACATTAACATCAACTATACGACACGACAAGCATCACACTGATATGCATTACACTGATATGTTGTACAAAGTTAAAACAACCAACCATTAATGGCGCGAAAACACTACAACTTAACTGTAAATGACGAGGAACTGTATATGGTAACAAATGGACATCATCTTTTTAATTTTGAAAAGCAAAGATTATAGTGAAAAGCTAATGTACAAAATTGAACTGGAATTGATTATGTTATTTACTACGGAGTATGTTGTTGTTGCTTGACAAAAAGAAGAAACAAAAGAGGATGCTTGTCCAGTTGTCCCACATCGCCCAATCTATCAACTTTTGTATAGGAGACTTCTTATAAATAAAGGGGGCAAGCTGCCATAAGAGTTGGGGCATGAATACTTTTAATTTGTCTCAATAGTTTGGGCTTTTAAATTATTAATAGTTATTTCTATCTAATTACTACGTATAAAATAAATTTTAAGTATAAGCTCTATTCCTTTTTATCTAATTATTAAAATAATTATGTGAAAGGGAATGAAGAGCTTATGGTTGGTATTTATTTAAGTAATCAAATTAAACAGTAAGAAAATTGAGCTACATGAATATAAATTAAAATAATTATGTGAAAGGGAATGAAGAGTTTTGATGTTTTCATTAGAGAGTACCCTCAAACGTCCATTAATAAAGTATATTTTCAATTGGTTGAACCGTTAACGAGTTGGTCAGAATAGGGGAAAAACGAGAACCATTTGAAAAAACAATTCGATGGATGAGATTCAATTTTACAAACTATGTTTACCTAAAATGGTTTGAAAAGCCGATTTGATCTATGAGATTCAAATTTACAAACTATGTTTAGTTACTCAAAAAGTTAACAATTTGTATAAATTGACCTAGACGAGGTTATTATCTAAGTATTGTAAATTTATGAATTTGCATATACTAGCCAACAACAACATCTAGGACAACATAATGCAAAACATCAACTTAAGAAACCAATGTACACCGAAATACATAAACAAGAAAGAGTTGTTTTCTTTAGCTGATGTGGGACTAAATATTTCATACTAAAGTATTCAAAAGAGTTAACCATGATACGCAAAACCTGTAATCACTTGTGCAACTTTGGTAAAATGCTACGAATGAAATTGATGCCGAACTTGAATGCAGTAATTTAGGGACAATACAATTGGAAGTACTCTATCACTTGTGCAACTTTGGTAAAATGCTATATGAATTTCGTAACTATATTAATTGATACCTCCTCACACTCACTCGCTTGGGATGTTGGTATAGGCAATGGACAAGGTGTTGTTGGTGTTATAGCGGAGAAACTAAAACAACTTTAGCATGAACCAAGGGTTTCAATAATAGAAAAAAAGAAAAGAAAATAGATTGAACATATAGATAACAACATTTGATACCAAAACGTATGTACTTAATATTGAAAAAGGTAAACATAAGACCCCCAAAGAATTTTTATAAGACTACAAGTCTACAACTACCCTAAGAAAATGCAAATTACCCAAGTCTTTCAACCCCAAAATTACGGGTTTATGACTTGTTTATTAAATAATATGAAACAATTGTCATCCTCTATTTGGACCACATTAACATCAACTATAAAGTACGACACAACAAGCATCACACTGATATGCATTACACTGATATGCTGTACAAAGTTAAAACAACCAACCATTAATATATACTAGATGTCAAAGAATGTGGTTTAAGCTAAGTGGACCTTTCTGAAGCATAGAGTGCTTTAAAATCATGTAGTTCAATCTCCATGGTGTACCAATTTACATGCCTTGGTAATGCGGGTAGTTCAATCTCATGTAGTTCAATCTCCCGTTCATTACCTGTTGGTAATTCGGGCTGTGATAATCAAAGGTTGACGGATAAATTTGCCTCTGATTTTTCGTTACAAATGACATTCAGCTTATTGGTTGCACGTGTCAATCAATGCTTCTAAAAATATAAAGTAGCGCAATAAAAACATATAACAGTTGCCATCCTCTAGTTGGATCACATTAACATTAGCACTAAGAAACGACATGACAAGTATCATATTTATATGTTTTACAAGTATAGGTACATTGTGTCTAACAGATTGCCTTTTACACAAATGACAAAAAAAGATATAACAAATCGAATTTGTATTCCTTAACATGGCCACCAATTACTAATCAGATTCATGGGCCTTTTACCCTTTGATTGCTATAAAAAAATATCAACATCAACGAATCGAATTTGTATTCCTTAACATGGCCACCAATTATATATAACACTTTTTGTAAAGTCTATATATGAAATATGATAAAAAAGAAGGCAAAAGTGATTTTTTGTTTAAAAAAAGCAGAAAAAGCAAAATAAATAAATAAATAATAAATAAAGAAAATTACAAACACCCTCTAAAACACTTTAAAGCCAAGGAGAGTGGTTACCTTTCTACTTTTATGTTTGTTTTTACTCAATGAGGGATACGTATAAAATTGGAAAATGATTCATAACCAACCAATTGGACCTAAAGATGAGTGTATGAAAATTTTGAAAGGAGAGAAAGTGTATACGTTACATGTCATTAATTAAATGAACTACGTTGATTTTGCTCGTCTATGTCATTTAGGCCAGTCAATTACAAATTTGTTTGGACATTCTGTATATGCAATTCTTAAATAGTTAAATCGATCACTTCAAAACTGAGTGAATTCGGATCCTGGTCTTAGTTGGAGTGTGCACCTCGAGTTATATATGTTTTTGCATATATAAGTAAGATAAAATAAAAGGACGAAAGTTGTTGCATTATATTGTGACGTAGGTTAGTCTCTTTCAGCTTAACAAAAACAAAATAACAAGAATATAAAATTATTTACCACTTGTTCAACAAACTTTTATTGATATTTAACTTGTTGCAAGCGGCATGGCTTCTCTATATATTTGATTCCTTCTTGTTTCAAGCCTGCAAATTCCATCATCTTAAGATAAACAAATAAAAATGGCCGGTTTATTCGACAAACAAGCTGAGGCATATTTGGATGCACGACCAACTTATCCAGCTGAATGGTATTCCATGTTAGCCGATCGAACCTCCTCACACTCACTCGCTTGGGATGTTGGTACTGGCAACGGTCAAGCCGCTATCAGTGTTAGCCTTCCTTCCTGTATCTTTTACGTTTTTTTAATTTATTTTAATTTTATTTATTATTATTATTATTTTTTCATTCATTATAAGAGAAATGATTGGTAGGCCGATATATTTGCTTAATTTCGTGTCTAAACTTGCGTTACCACTTCATAAATCAGTTCAATATTCACACACAGGTCTATGCATGGATTTAGTTACACTTGTAGGTCTACCAATCATAAGTAGAAATTTATTGTGATCCCACATATTGTCCTTAGAGCGGGTCATGAGAGGTCAACGTTGTCGATTATCAAACTTTTGCTAACATGCAGTTTATGCAAAATTTATAGTTTATTAAGTTATGGTTCGTTTAATGATTGTGATCCAGGTGGCAGAGCATTACAAGCAAGTTATAGGGACGGACATAAGTGAACCTCAACTAAAACTTGCTAAGCCTCATCCTTGTGTTCGATACCTTCATACACCAGTGTCTCTATCAGACGATGACCTTATTGACTTGATCGGTGGTGAAAATAGCGTGGATCTTGTGACTGTTGCCGAAGCCGTACATTGGTTTGATTTACCAAGATTCTACTCAGTGATCAACCGTGTTTTACAACCAAACGGTGTTTTTGCCGTTTGGGGGTACATTGACTTTGATATCACACCTGAAATTGATGCGGCGCTTAAGAGGTTTCATGACACCACGCTTCCTTATTGGAATAAAGATATAAAGTATCTATTTGATGGTTACCAGACGTTGCCTTTTCCATTTGAAAGTGTCGGGTTGGGGTCTGAAGGGAGTCCTTTGAAGCTCGATATACCTAAAGAACTATTGTTTGAGGGCGTTTTGGGTATGTTGAGGTCTTGGTCTGCGGTTGTGACGGCTAAAGAGAAAGGTGTTAATTTGTTGTCTGAGGATGTGGTTCAAGAACTTGAGAGTGTGTGGGGTGGTTCCAAGCTTGTTAGGCACGTTGTTTACAAGGGTTTTATGCTTGCAGGCAAACCGCGCTCCTAATCTTAAACTTGGATACGTGATGCTTGCTATCAAGTAATATTTGAAGATGAGAATTTGGGTAGCTTCGCCAATTTTCTTGGTCAAATTAGTGAATGAGTCCTTGTGTAGCCTAGCTGGTACACAACTAGATCATACATTCATACTTGTTTATTCCTCTAGAATATATATCAGATAAGTTAAACAACTCTAGCATGAACTAAGCTTTTTATTTAGTAATAATAATAATACACCAATAAGATATCATTCAATCTTATCAAAACTTATGGTCTGTGTGGACTTACTACTACCAAGAAAATGAAAATTATATGTGTTCAACTGTTCAAGACTCACTATCAATAGAGAGATTGCGTGTGTATTTAATTTCTTCGTTTATCAAAGAATGTGGTTTAGGCTAACTGGATCTTTTTGAAGCATAGATTACTCTTTAATCTGGTAGTTCAATCTCCTTTGTGTACCAACTTACATGCCTGGTGTCTCTGATTTTTTGTTACAAATGACATTCCGCTTATTGGTTGCACATGTCAATCAATGCTTCTAAAAATATAAAGTAGCACAATACAAATATAAAAGAGTTGACATCCTCTACTTGGATCGGATTAACATCAACACTAAGAAATGACATGACAAGTATCACATTTATAAAGTAACCCAATACAAACCTATTCTTTATTGTATTTTTCAAAGTTTTTAAGATTGGGATGTTACTTAGGATCGTTTTCATCTTTGTAATAATAATCATATTAGTAAGAAAGTCAAAATGGATAATATTATAAGTTAGCAAGGCTTGTTTGTTTTTACAAAAAAACGTCTGACTGCCTCTGACGTCTTACCAGTCAGACGCGGTCTGATGTTTTTGTTGTTTGTTTTTTCATGGCGAGTCAGACACGGTCAAAGGTATTAGGTCTTACTCAGTTAGACGCGTTGGACATGTCTGACTCTCTCTTACCCTTTAATCTCATTCATCTTCTCCACCTTTCATCAAAACTCTTCAACCCCATTCGTCTTCTCCACCTTCACCCTGCCGCCGGCCACCTCCAGCCTCAGCCGGCCACCTCTCACCACCGCCTTCTTCTCCACCTCTACGCTGCCGTCATCTCCACCTCTAAGGTATGCTTCTTTTTCTTTTTCTTTCTTTTTTCTCTTTACCTTTGCTTGTTATTTTTTGTGAGTATGTGAGGTTGGGATTTGATAATTTTGATATGGGTTGCTTTGTTTTGATATTCTGATTTGGGTTGCTTTAAGGTTCTTTTTCATGTTGCAAACTTATAATAGTGCTTCATAGGCTGCTTTTTAAATTATTTGGTATTGGGAGTGACGCGGATCAACGATACATGATTAACTTACGTGATCAAATCGTGGCACAAATTATACAAAGCTAGGTTTTAAATTATTTGGTATTGGTTAAGTAACTTAATTGTTGTTTCATTGCGTTAAGCTCATGTTTTATTTTAAGACGATTTATGTAATAGTTTTTATTATGTTAAATTTTGGATATGTATTAAGATAATTTGTTTAATGATTTATAATTGTGTTAAATTTATGATAAAAATATTTTGTTTCAAGTTTACACTATCTATTTGTTAATCGTATTTGCAATAGTTTAATATATACTTAAAAAAGAGAAATTTAAACCATTTAGACAATTATAAAAAAAAAAAAAAAAAAAAAAAAAAAAAAAAAAAAAAACAACAAATTTTCATTCAGATTCGGATATTATAGCCACCTCTTACTAGTAAGATGTGGTAGTCAGATTCAGATGTGAAACATCTAACTGAAACAAACACACCCTTACTATAAGGTAAGCAATGAAACAAATATAATAGGGAAAATTGTCCAAAAATACATCCAACTTGTCACATTTAACTATTGTATGCTATGAATTTTTTTTTCCTATTGTATACACGAACTTTCTTAATCTTCCTATTGTATACACGAATTTTCTTAATCTTCCTATTGTATCCATGAATCTGACGTGGCATGGAGTTAATTACATAAATTTACATAAATCATCCCTGTAGCTCAAAATAATTACACCATTCGTCGTTGAAACAATTACATAAAAGGTCTATGTAGCTCAAGAGTTAAAATATTTAGCTCAAGAGTTAAAATATTTGCATCATTCGTCCTTGAAACCAACCAAACAATAATACTCTTAGACACGAGATCCAAATCCACAAAAAACTTATATCCACTTGTTATTTTGCAGGTCACAACAAAAACCTGATTTCCATTACTGAATAATTCTTGAAAAACTAATGATATGTAACTAGCCAAGCTCGCACGAGGGTAGCCTTTAAAAATGATATGTACCTCTGGTGATGCACGTAGGTAGCCCAGGAGAATTCTTGAAATGTGGGACTTAGAAACCATTTTGGGTTGGAATATCCTCACCTTCTTAAGCACCGGTGACGTAGCCAAGATAAACTTCACCATTTCAGTATTTGTAATCTCCAGTTGGCTCAGATGCTCCAACACAATAACCGAATAATCTTCAACTTTAAAAGAGAGAGATCTCCAAGATATCATAATGCATTGGCTGTCTAAAATCTACAGGAAGTGTTGGTCATCCTCATGTAAGTGTGTTTTCACATAATAGCAGATGGATTTATGCTATTAACCCTACCTTAAGTTTCTCCAACTTGGGGGAGCTTTTGATCACAAGAACAAGAATAGATAGGCGTCATCATGAGCGAATTGCACATCATCCATACATAAGTTTTTAAGGTGAAACAAAGGTTAGTAATAAGATTACTATTTCTTAGAAGTTAAGTCAACTATACACCATTTGAAGAAAATTACCTGAATGATGCGAAACAAATTAGACAGATTTTCGTTCACTTTAAAACACTCGAATAGGTTAGTAATGGTGAAACAGTCGACATCTCTGGGAAATATAAGCTTTTGATATCCAGTAGCAACTTAGAATAATCAGATAAGCAAGAAAGTCAAAATGGATAATATTATAAGTTAGCAACAACTTACGAGGGTCTAAAGCAATGGAAAATTGGATAGGAGATGTATAAGTGGTTCTTTTTGGATGTGAACGCCGCTTAAAGATAAGCTTTTAAGACTACCAAATCCACTAAATTTAGGTCTGTTAACTGCGGGAATGAGAAGATATGGGGTAGCCAATGAGTTATCTGGTAACAACGAAAGGCTGAACTCGCAAATTGGACCATAGTGCATTAACAAAACTTGGCATATAGCGTACAGAAGTTTACTCTTTTTTTTTTTTTTTTTATTTTATTTATTTTTTTTGGTGGTGCAAAAGGTGAATTATTTTATTAAACACATCAATAGATTCTTACAATACATTCAATCAAGATACTGGAACGAAAAGATCAGATAACTACAAAATACAACTTCCTATCCGAGAACTGATACATAGAATCATCCGATATCGCACAAAGAACATATCACTGCCAAGAATAGAGGAGTCCCAACTTTAAGCTCAACTGCACTTTAACATAAACCATGCCAGTTAAACCACTTTAATTCACCTTTGATGCACCTACCATCTAGCTACATTTCCACATCATCCCTCCATCAATCCATTCAACCAACATATCCACTATAGAAAGACAGGAAATGTGACCTTCACTAGGAACCCATACCCATCCATGGAAGGGCTCTTCCAAATCAGCCTACATTTCCCTCTCTAGAAGGGCTTCAACTGATTGGAAACACCCACCTCCCATGATGCCAACCTATCCTCCTGTGATGATGTATTGAAGGGACCAAGAAGGATCATCTTTCACTCCTCTCTATTCCCCTCATCATACACCATCCTACAAAGCCATTTACCCTTCACAAAGCAAGATCCTACTTTATGGTACATTTCAACTTTATGGTACATAAGTTTACTCTTCGTGTTCATCTTTTGCCATTTTACTTGGTTGAGTTGGCTCTAAACATGTTTGCTCCAGAATGGACAACGAGTCAGTCCTATCAGTTGATACTTGAAACATATCCTCAATAAATGCAAACGGTACCTCCCTAGTCCTTGTTGCCTCTTGATTTGTTAAGAAACATAAGATGCTTTCTGTTATACTTAAAGGAGGATTGCCGAAGCATGAAATTCTTTCAATCGTCAAGGGGGCATTTGTTTTAGCTTATTTGATGGGTTTACAAGCTTATTATTTAAGCCAGAGCAGTTTTGTGTTATCCAACTTGCTTCTGCGTATCTTATCTGCTTATTTTAATGTATATTAACCAAATTTTGATAAATGATAAGTAGCTGCTTATTTGAAAGTGTTTATTTTCACTGAAACTAAAATATAAGTTACAACATTTTATAAGTGAATTTGATTAAAAATTTCCAACAAACAATTATATTTTCGAGTATTCATAGATTTTAAGCAATCAGAAACACACCCAAATCACTCAGTTTTTTGAGTTTTTTTATTTAATGAATGTAATGATGGTTCAAACCGTATGTTACCACTTTACATATCAAAGGAGAATGCTCAAGCGGCTCAAAACCAAGCCGAACACGCTCTTTAGTCTTTATTCAGAAACAAACTTTGTATACTAAGTAGCAAAAAAATTTACAGCTTGATCAACAAGTAGAGACCATTAACAAGACATCAAGTAATCAACATCATTAAACACATGTGTGTACATGTTTGAGGAAAAACTCTCTCATAAAGACATAAGCATGAGAGAGTACCGTCAAACGTCCATTAATAAGGTACATTTTCAGTTAGTTGAACCGGTAACTAGTTGGTCATAACCGAAAAAGTAGAGAATCGTTTGAAATTTGATTTGATGTATGAAATTCAATTTTACAAACTATGTTTACCCAAAAAGTCAATAATATGCATTTGTAAATTTATGAATTTGCATATGCATGCAGGCAACATCAACTAGGACAACATGATCCAAACCATCAAGTTAAGTAACACATGTACACCGAAGAGAAAAGTTCATTTGCGGATCAGTTTTTTTGTGCAAACTGAGGGACTGATCTGGAGCGTCCGTTTACATCTAATCTTACGGTCCATATTATTCTAAGATTTATTTTTAGTTTTGTCTTTTCCTCCATCATATAAATAGTTTATTTTTTATTATTCCCTTGTTTTTCACACACAGCTTTCGTTTCCAACTAACTTTCTCTCTCTTACTTTCAGTTTTTCCAAATTTTTTAAACCCTAATCTAATCAAATTAATCATCTATTATCATCAAATTAATCATCTATTATCATCAATTCGTTATCATTCGTTCTCGTTATCATCAATGGTGTTTTTTGATTTGAATGAACCGGTTATTGAAGAATCAGTTTCTGCTGATTTTGTTAATGATTGTGATGCATTGTATGGAGAGGATGAAGATTCAGATTCAGCTAATGTGATTAATGATTGTGATGCATCGGATGGAGTGGCTGAAGATTCAGTTTCAGCTAACGTGGTTAATGCTTTTGATATTACTTGAGATATTTAATTTTTTTAATATTACTTGAGATATTTAATTTTTTATATTTTTAACCTTTAATATCTCCTGAGATATTTTTAACATTTTCACAGATATAAGATGGTTTTTGTTCCTTTCACCGGAATAGACAACCATAGGAAATCTGTTACTCTTGGTTCTTACTCTTGGTTCTGGCCTTCTTAAGAATGAGACTACGGAATCTTATATATGGTTACTCCAAGCATTCAAAAAAGCGTTCAAAAAAGCTCCTAATATTGTTGTAACTGATCAAGATGGTGCTATGCGAAGGGCAATTGAATCTGAACTTCCAGATTCCAAGCATACGCTTTGTATGTGGCATATCATTCAAAAGATTCCGAAAAAGGTATTCATATGTTGTATCACTTTTTATATCTGCCAAAAAACTTTATCACTTGAGATATTTCATTTATCACTTGAGATATTGCATTTATTCATTTGATTAATCAAATGATGCATTTATTCATTCATCAGTTGAGATTTTTGCATTTATCACTTGTTATATTGTATTTATATCTGCCAAAAAGCATTATCAGTTGAGATATTGCATTTTATCACTTGAAATATTGCATTATATCACTTGTGATATTGCATTTTTTATCACTTGAAATATTGTATTTATTCATTTATTAGTTGATATTTTTGCATTTATTACTTGTGATATTTGTATTTATATTACTTGTGTTATCTGTCTAAAGTAGTATTTTGATGCATCATTTTTTTGTTACAGATTGTTTCTAGGATCTATGATGATACTGATTTTAAAAGTAAATTCAATAAGATAGTTTGGAATATGTATATTGGGCCGGATGAGTTTGACGTTAAATGGAATAATTTGATGGAAGAGTTTGGTCTTGTTAATCATAAGTGGTTGTGCAAGATGTACAAGATTAGATCATCATGGATTCCGGCTTTTTTTATTGATTCTCCACTTTGTGGTTTAATGAGGACTACCTCTAGGTCAGAGAGTGAGAATTCTTTCTTCTCACATTTCACTAGCCCTGGTGCGACACTTGTTAAGTTCATGATTTGTTCTGATTCTGCAATGGAAAAACCGAGATACAAACAAGAAAGATTAGATCATCAGTCGTTTGATTCTTTTCATGTTTTGTTGACGCCATTAGCTATTGAAGTTCATGCAGCAAGGGTTTACACTCATTCTTTGTTTGTTCGTGTGCAAAAGGAGATTATTGCAGGATCATGGTTATGTTCAATTAAGTCAAAAATTTCAGAAGAGGGATCTGACATTTGTATTATTAGTGAGGAAATTATAATTCCAGATTCTATGCCTGATCCGACTGAGTTTAATTCACCAGAAGATTCAGATGAAGAGGTTGAAGAAATTTATCTGTATAAAAAATCTTCGAGAGAGTATAAGGTACATGATTTTTCTAATATTTTGTTATAACATGATTTTTCTAATATTAATGAGAAACATATCACATGTTATAACATTTTGTTTCCTTTTTGTTTAATGAAGGTGTTGCATAATAGAAGTGACAATTCCGTTGTGTGCTGTTGTCAGTTATTTGTTCGTTGTGGGATTTTGTGTCGACATGTTTTTTGTGTTTTTAAGAGTTGCAATGTTCAAAAAATTCCTAATCAGTATCTGTTGAAGCGTTGGACAAGGGACCTTATACCTCCTGGTTTAAGAAGGAAGAAAAATCGTTATGGTGAGAAGAATGAAAATATTTCTACTCTTTTTGTTCAGGCTACTTCTTTAGTTGATGATTGTTGTCAGATTTTGCGGAATCATGAGCCAAAGTTGAGTGATTTTGTTGATAAGCTTAAAGCGTTGAAGTCAGAATTTGAAGCTGATATTCCAAGTGTTCCACGTACCAAAGTTTCTGATGTTGTTCTAGATTTTATGGGGGTAAAGAAGCCTAAGAAAGTTAAAGTTAGGAATCCAACAAGGACAAACAAGAAGGGTGATAAGAACAAGGTTGATAAGCACCGTATCAAGAGTGGACGAGAGCAGTCTTTTGAAAAAAGTAAAAAGCGACAAGCTGGTTGTGGTATTTGTGGCTTATCAGATCATAACAGACGCACTTGTCCAAACAAACAAAAAGTTGCTGATTTGTATCGCATTAGTGCTGGAGTTGGCGGGGACATTCCGGAGGCGGCGGAGACTAATATTTGAAAATTTTAAGCTCTATTGTTTGGAT
>JARVZY010006072.1:0-27512 GCA_030686995.1 Artemisia argyi
ATGGTAAAAACCCGTATAAGGTGTTGTTTGTTTGCCCGGTTCAGTAACAGTAACACCAAGGGGGTGTTAATGTTGGGTAAAGTTGTTGGTATCCTCGTCATATTTAAAAAGGGTGCGTTTAGTTTAAATGGTAGGCTAAACCCATGATCCTATATAAGAATATTTGATTAAGTAATACTAGTATATTTTAGTATAAAAGTAAATGTATAATTGTTATATAGGACTAACAAATTTCATCTTATTTGGTATGTTGGGAAGTTTCGGATAATTTGGTCTATGATTTTAATTACTTGGATCATTGATACGTTTTGAATATTTGAAATGATGATTTGGAGTTGAAATACGGATTGAATTGAACAACTATTGGACATGTATCGCATCTATTCGACATTGACCATTGGACAATTTGGACTTATTTGACTTCAACCGAATACAATATATTAGACTATATACGAATTTAATATATTTGAATCGTAACGGACACACAATAAGGGAATATTGTCTAATAATCAATGAATACTTTTTATTAGTTTTCTAATAAATTGTCGGGAAATATTGTTTCGAGAAAATTTGTTTAATTAAGTCGCAATGACTTGGGAATATTGTATAAATGGACGCGCCAAGCCGAAATTTATAAAACATTATTAACTTATACTTTTATTTCAAATCTCTTTTATTTTTATTAAACCTAAATTATTTTTCTAAACTTATATCTATTGTTCACAACCTTTTATTCTATTAAAAGCCGACAAGAATATAAACTTATATTTGATAAAGTTGAAAAGCCTTTGCTCGAATTGTGAATGCAAACTTATTTTGTTTATAAAACATGTATGTTTTATATAAACTATTTGGGATTATGGGGTAAACATCGAAACTTGCTTATTTTATTTTACATAGCTAATTGTCGTCATGATCTATGTTTTCTGTGGTTAGCTTGAGCGTTGTTAGTATTTTCACGACTTTGTAGATTGTTCATTTCTCTTTGGCGTGAGTTGTTAGTCGATATCTTTTCCACTTTGGCGTGAGTAACATTTGGAGTCTTTACTTTCTTACCACCACATGAAACATAAAACGATACTAAACTTTTTATAGGTAACGAATTGAATAATCCACGAAAACTATGACACTTTGTCTTTTGTAGACTATATTATTGTACGAGCTATATTTTGAGATAATCGTATGCGTATTAGGGTGTATCATCGTGCTCGTACTGCTTGGTGCCGTCGTGCCCATCTTCTGGATATCGTTGTGATTAGCTTTAGATGCCAGTTGTGTCAATCGTGATCTTTGTGTTGTTGTGGCCCAAGTGAGTTCATAGCCCCTACTTTTACTTGTTTTTAAACTATTTTTTGGGGAGAATACATGCTCGTTTTCAACTAAACTCAAGTTGTCTTATTTGGATACGTGAATTGTTTACTCAAGATTTGACTGTTTGGTTGGAATATTTGATTTGGTTAATTGAATGCATTATGTGATTACTTGTTTATTTACGTGGTATGAGATTTGTGATTGGGGTTTATGAAACTGTTACATGAGCTGGCTAAGGGCATGTCGCATCCTTGCGAATGCAGATTGAATTGGTTTAGTGGAATGAGGCCTAGTCTAGCTAGCAAGAGCAAAACTTGCTATGCTTATAGAACTAGGTAAGTTGTAGAGCATGTCGTATCCTTACGAATGCAGCGCATGTCGTATCCTTACGAATGCAAGAACATGTCGCATCCTTGTGAATGTTGGGCATGTTGCATCTTTGCGAATGCATATTGATTTGATTGGTTTTGGACTATAGTGTGCACCTATAGGAAATTCTTTTGTGGTTTGACTTAGCCAGCGTATTAGGGTAACTTTGTGTGACTCTATATGAGTGTAGTATCTATGTGATTGATTATGATTCAAGTTGTTTGATTATGAGTTGATTGCGGTTATCTGATTCGGAATGGTGATTTAAGCTGTGTAAGCCTACGTTAAGTTTGACTTGTTGAAAAGGATGATTTGAACTCGAAAACCCTTTGGTTCAACTATACTGTTTTAAACTAAAACTCTATGGACTCACCAGCGTAAGCTGACCGTTTTAGCATGTATTTTCAGGTTTAAGGCGTTAGCTCACTATTTGAAGGCGCTTGGCAGGGGTACTGGTCTTAGGCGACTCTGATATATATTTGGGACCGCTTTAACTTCTTTATGGGCCTATTTCCGCACTTCTTTTATAAAATGTAAACTTAACGTTTTTGTTAATGTATTCTATTCTCAATAAATGAAATAAAAACCGTTCTTTGTACTTATGTTATGATACCAATTTGGTAGCACCCCAATGACATGTATGCTTCCGCTGGACTCGAATTTTGGGGGTGTTACAAATTGGATGTCACTGTGAGCTCGAATCACTAACTACTAACTCGCCGTTCAAAAAAATAGAAAATTGAACCTATGAGAGAGGCACGTAGGGATTTTTTTTTCTCTCTTTTCTCTTTTACAGTTGTTGATTTGTGTTTAATGTAAAAATACAAATAGTTTATTAGTGAGTGATACCATACTTTAGTCAATACTTTTAAATAAACCATACACTGATAAAAAAAAGTTAAAAAAATGAGCTACTCAAAAACTCGTAAAAATTGCATAATAACTTATAACTGTATTTTTGTAATAACTTATAATCGCTCAAGTGTGGCTTAGTGGTAAAGTCTTGTGATTATTATCATTTAAAAGTGAGCTCGCAAGTTCGATTTTTGAAAGTGCAAATGATTTTTAAGTGGCTACAGTAACTTCTAGAAATAAAAATGCTTTATCTAGTTTCTGTGTGACCGTGAGTTCAAACCTTATCGATTACCGTAACGTATTTGCATGATGACTAAGAGGTCCTGAGTTGAGGTACATGCAACATCACTAATTTGGTTTATATTCTTTTATACGACTGCACCAAAACTACAAAAACAAAACCCCTAATAACTAGAGGTGTCAATTCCTGGCAAAACACGAAACACGATTCGAGGCCAAAACGAGAATAAATAGGATAATATATAAGAGCATTTATTATATTGGTTTACAAAAAGGTTTATAATATAATGAAGAAATTCATATTTTTGTTACCATAGTAAAGACATATTTCAAGCTTTTTTGTAATGAAAAGGTTTAATATTTAGACATCTTTACAGTTTAATGCAGTTGTGATATATGTGATGTTTATAAAGCTTTAAAAAATTTATGTGCAGTAAAAATAGCTTTATTCAAAAAGTTTTAAAATTAATGACATTAATCAATTATAAACTTTTGTAAAAGATTATCATAGTAGATGAATTAAGGGTTGTCGTTTTCGTTATTCGTATTTGAAGATGCTTTTAAAGTTTTCATTTATTGTTTTGTACTTCATCCGTCCCAAATTTATTGTCCACTATTGACTTTTTCGGTCTTTCTTCTTCAACTTTGACCTTAAATATTTTTGTGGATGTTAAATAATATTTGATGCAAAATATATAAATGAATTGGGTTTTAAGTGTACTTTTCAATAGTATAATATTTTATCAAGTATTATATAACAAACAATATATATTTATGATCAAAGTTAAACTAGTTTGATTTTGAAAATTCAAACTGGACAATAAATTTGGGACGGAGGGAGTAATATTTTTTAATAAATGTTTTGTACCTTTGAACCGGCAGGACTCAGAGAGCCAAAGGGGATTTGCAATTGATGGGGGTCATACCGGAAGTCCATAATTGTCATGGGGGCCAAAGGGACTTCGTAATTGGTTTGCAACTGAGGTGGGGCCAAAGGGGTCAAAGGACAGTTCATGTGCTCCACGTGGGCGTTCTTTGTTTTAAAAGGCTTGTTTATTTTCAATTTCGTAACATTTACCTTTCAAAAAATATACTCCCTCGGTCCAAATACGGAGTATTATTGTTTTATATTTTTTTAAAGATGTTTTAAACTAATTTTCTATTACTAAAAAGTAGATAGAAAAAATTGATATAGATTATCATATTATACTTTTTTAATATTATTATTACAAATTAAAAAAAAAAAAAACATTAATTAATTAGTTATATGGTAAAACTGTTATTACATAGAGAAAAACAATAATAATTCTGTTTTTTTTAAATAGTGTATTTTTTGTCGGAATATAATTATTTTGAAACTGATGCAGTATAAGTTAGCTATCAAGAAAGCCCCTTAGCAATAGTTTGTTCCCTCTAAATCCATTCTAACAACTTTTGTTTGTCTAAGACGACGGAGAAAGAGAAAGGAGAGTAAATTATACCGGTAGATTATGTGGTAAATATAAAATAACACTCGTGATATAGTAGTTTATTGTTACACGTATATAGTCTGTATATTCAAAATAGTTGCATGGATGGGCTATGTTTTAGAAATTAAGGATTATCCATGTAATAATACATATTCTTTTATTACGCGGATAATTCATATTTTTATTATATCGATAATTCATATTCACCAAAACTGGGATCATCGATGCAACTAGTTTAAAAATTAGATATTACATATGAAATACAAAACTAATAAGGATCGCAAATTTTACTTTGAATATACCCCAGAACCAGTGTAATTTACTAAAAAATGTTCATAAGTTGTCTCGACTAAAGATGAATGATATAAGAAACTGTAGTTAATGGTGATAAAAAGGACCCAAATTTTAGAAATTTTATTGGTTAAGAACTAGTTCTGTCTGCAATTTGACTATGACTATTCAGATAAACATCTATAAACACCACATTGAACGACTCCATTATCAGTTACGTAAAACATTTTAGAGGCTTCACATACCGCAATCTACGACTAACAAAATTACTCTTTGAAACGTTTCAGCGCTTTCTGAAGTGATACCAATACATATTCAGGATCATAATGTTGACACAACATAATTTCCCTAAACAAGTGATTTTCTAATTTGCATCAAAGTATGTTTCAACACTGAAACTATGCCGGATACAAGGCCATATTCATCTAGCAGTTATTATATATAACTATAGAGTAAACATTAGCAACACATTACACGATGAAAACAAAAAACGAGCATGAACATAACTAAGCTTAACCATAAAAGTTGTTCCCTTGTCTGCGTATGATTTACTCGAACATCAATCTGTAAAATATTAAAGATAAAGTAACCATCCGCAATCAAACTTTAAAAACTAAGACATATAGTAATTTTATAGATGGAAAAAAAGCCGTAATAGGGACAATCATCTCACTGGTTTACACATCTTGCCCTTCAAACGATTGTTGTGACTCCATTAGTACATAAGTGGATTTGATGATTGTCAACAGGTACACATCCGCATCATACTCCATTATGGATTTGTTTTACCAGCAGGAAGAAAATTTCACACATTTGATCTGTTGTAAACATCTTTTTTGGAGCTCTCCTGAGAGATTAATAGGATCACACATTCGCAGGTTGGATTTGTTTTACCAGCAGGAAGAAAATTTCACACATTTGATCTGTTGTAAACATCTTTTTTGGAGCTCTCCTGAGAGATTAATAGGATCACACATTCGCAGGTTGGATTTGTTTTACCAGCAGGAAGAAAATTTCACACATTTGATCTGTTGTAAACATCTTTTTTGGAGCTCTCCTGAGAGATTAATATGATCACACATTCGCAGGTCTAGTACTTGAAGGTGACAGCACCTATCAAGAATCGCCCGCAACCCGGTATCGGATAAGTTGCAGCAAGTGACTTCAAGATGCCTCAACCCGGGTAGGTTTTCTGCAATCGCTAATCCCAGCGCATCATCTTTGAAATCATATTGAGTAGTGGCTTTTAATGTTTTTAGCATGGGGTAGTCACGTCCAAGTGTTCGGATAGCTTCTTCACAAATTGCTACATATTCAAGGCTGAGTTCCTCCAATAACGGAAATTTCTTCAACGCTTTAGGTAAATGCCCGATATAGATAACGTACTTGCGGATGGATCGTATTTTGAGACGCCTAAGCAGACTTGATCTGTTATATAGCAAATTAGCAACAAATAATATAAGCTACTCTAACTTATTGTAAGGAAGTTACAAGTCTTCTAAGATATTCAAACAAACTTCAACGTCCACGTTTTTCAGGGTGTTTGAATTTGCTTACTATTTTAATGCTTATACATAAAACCGGATAAGCACCTTCTAAATAAGCTTAGGATGGTAAGAAAAATACAATAAGACACTAAAAAATAGAATAATTCATTAGAAAATCCAATGGGTTCCATGTTAATCAAGGGTTTTAGTTACATATGAGGGTAATATGGTAATTAGGATGTCATCTCAAACTAACCCAAAATAAGTAGATAAGCAGCACAAGCAATTCAATTTGTTTATCCAAAAATAAGCAATCCCAAACGCCCTCTTAAAACACTTACATTGATTAAAAAGATGAACTGATAGTGAGGCTCAAAAATTACACGAACGGTTTAGCGTGTTCTTGAAGAAATATTTTTTAGGCAACTAACAAAGGATAGGAACTAAGCGCATGTTCACTTATCTGTAACTTAGTTACCTATAACTTGCTAAATACAAATCAATTTAATGCAAGACATGTCTGGTTTTTGTTCAAGCACAAGTCATTAAAAAGTAGATTGTCATAAGCTACATACCTATCAGCAACATACTGAAGAAGCTTGTCATTACAACCTATTATTGTGATATCAACCAATTGGCCTTGGCTTCTATCCACAACATTCTTAAAAGCCTTGTACGAAAAAGATAGCCATGTATAATTAGGCCGATGCTGGTAGCAGAAATTAGTGTCAAAATAAATGACCCTCCACGTACACGGGTCCTTGCAGATTTGTCGCCAGTTAGTGCACACTTTTTGAACATTCAGTACTATCTCAATCCCATTAATTCTTTGGAGTATATTGATCATTATATCTGATGGGAGATCCAACCAGTTCCTTGTTATTTGCTCCTTGAATATGTCTTTTTCCTGTTTCCCTTTACCTGCGCATGTAAACTCAGACCAAAGATGGAAAAGGGGTGGTTCGTGTAAAGTGTCAACATTTGTACCGTTGTCTATATTTAATAATTGTATCAAATATAATTATACATGTTAAATAATTCCAATAGCAGTCTAATTTGAATAATTTGACTTAGGACATTTGCCTTAGATTATACAGGTTTGATTAGTTTGACCCGTTTTCTTTTTAGCTAGCCTTCTTTTTACCCGTTTGACCCATTAAAAACAAAACTTACAACGAGCCCTGTAAGTGCACGATCCACGTCGTTTCGGTTCTGTGCAGTGCCACATGAGGTAGTAGAATACGTACCACTATTGTTTTTCCCAGTCGATCGCGAGGCAGTGGATATAGGACGTGGTCGAAAGTTACCATGGACAAACTTACAACGAGCCCCGTAAGTGCACGATCCACGTTGAAAATTATGACAAATATTAATACCCGAGGCACTCATAGTATTAGCCCTATCATTACTAGGGATGGCAATGGGCGAGAAAAAACCCACAACCCGCGGGTACCCGCCATAAATGGGTGGGTAAACACGTCAATTTTCACCCACGGGTGGGTTGTGGGTGAAAATCTTTACCCATCATTGGGTGGCGGGTGGGTGGCGGGTGAGGCATACCCATCGCGGGTAAACCCATTTAAAATACCCACGGGTATACCCGTCAAAATACCCGTAGGTGTACCCATAAACCCATCTTAAAATTAATTATACTAATTAAAATATTTATTATGTTGCAGGTATACATTTAACAATTACTACCAAGTATCAAAAAAACACATTAACCTAAAAGTTTGTTTGAGTTTCAAAACTAAAAAGAGTGTATGAAAGATCAAATAATCAAAGTTGTATTTGGAAAATTGATTGGTGTCTTATTACGCAATTTCGTAGTTAGTTTTCATGTCATCGTTTTGTAATTTTGTTGCATAACACTAACCCATGGGCAACAAATACCCACGAGCAAGGGCATGGGAAGAAATTTGTACCCATTGGTAGGTGACGGGTGGGTGATGGGTGAGAAAAAAACTACATGAGCGGGTGACGGGTTAGAGGTACCCGTGCCCATTACCCACGGGTGCTATCCCTAATCATTACCCGTATTAGTTGCAACAAAAAAAGTAGGTGACGATGATGTAGTGTGAAAAGATGATAGGGCATTGGTTTGGTTACGCATGTCACTTTCAAAACCTTTTAAATAATGCACTTCTAGAGTTGTAATTTTAGTTTGTCAAGATCAAGAGGGATACACGCTTGATGCTTGCAATTGAATATGACAGCTGAGAAATTTTAATCATTGGGTTATATTAACTGAATGAGTATTCACTATTGGGCTAGGCCCGAATGCAAACTTAACTACATAATAGACCAATAAATATATGCACTTTAAAATTAAGTTAGATTCAAGTACGAAACCACAATACGTGTGCAAGACAGGCAGTCGTCCCCAGTGACATGTTTAGTCTTCTAACATAGACAGAGACGCACAAACTATTTTTTAACGAGTTCATTCGTTTTAATTGATTAACACTATCTAAACAATCAAACAACCCACACCACAAGAACACGTTTACTGAGAATAATTCTATAAATTAAAGTAAATTTGCTCATCTATATCTATACACAGTCTTAAATCCCTCAAGTGTAGTGAGCAAGCCACTCATCAACTATATATGTGTGAGAGACTCTGTCGATCATTGGAACAATGATCGAAACGTAAGAAGGTTAAAACAACTTGAAACCTAAAACTAATTTATCATAATCCATACAAGTAAATTTTATAGATGCTCGAGAGCATTATGAAGTTTCACAAGTAATATATGGTTAAAAGCATTATACAAACACACACAATATTTATAAAACCAACTAAGAATCATCTAATAGAAATCAAAACATACATGTTATATAAAATTGATCTATGAGCGAGCCACGTAGGGTTTTTTTCTTTCTTTTCTTTTTTACTGTTGTGTATTTGTGTTAACTGAAAAAAAAAAAAAAAAAAAAAAAGCTTGTTTCAGAGTAATACCTTCCTTAGTCATATTTTCAAATAAGCCGTAAATAAATGTTTTAAAAAACAATGAGTTGGTCAAAAACTCTTAAAAATTGCATAATAACTTGTACAGTGTAACATATTCTTGCAATAACTTATAATTACTTAAGTGTGGTTTAGTGGCAAAGTGATATCATTATTAAAACATGAGCTCGCAAGTTTAATTCCTAATAGGTGCAAACAACTTAATTGATACGGTAATCTTCTGAAAATAAAAGGCTTTATCCAGTTTCAGTTTGTGTGACGATGGGTTCAAATCCCAAAAATTACCAAAAGGAAGTTGCATTATGACTAAGTGGTAAGCAACAACACTTATTTGGTTTATATTATTTTATACCACTTCACCAAAACTACAAAACAACTCCCTAATAACTAGAGATGTCAATTCCTGATATGACAAAAAACGATTTGAGACCAAAAAATAAATAGGTTAAATTTTAGGCTAAACAAGTTTGGGTTTTAAATAGGTTGACATGATGATTTTGTTAATTTCATCTAAAGGTTATATATTATACTATTTTATAAAGCATTTAGGCCTTAAAAAAAAAAGAAATACTTAAAATTCAGCATTGTAAGTTTTTAAGCTTAAAGTACAACTAATTAAAACACATTTTCTAACATTAAATACAATCTTTAAATAGAAATACTTAAAATTCAGCATTACAAGTTCTTAAGCAAAAAGTACAACTAATTAAAACACATTTACTAACATTAAATACAATACAAAGCACAATTAATTTGGTCAAGATATTTAATGTAGTCAATTAATTAACTAATCAATAAATATATTTAATGTAGTTATTAAAACATCTCTTACATAAGAAATACAAATTATCAAACATATTTTACAACAAACTTAAACACAATTACTGCTCGAGCCTAAACGGGCACGGGCTCGAGCCTGAACGGTTTACAACTCCTAGCTATACTTTTGCCTTTTGATGTCGTTAACATTTATTTTAGGGTATTTGCCGCTGCAACACGCGGGTACCATACTAGTTAATTTAATTAATTTTGGATGATTTGTTTGTACCTTTTCAACGTGGGGAGCCATTTGCAATGATGGGAGGAGGAGCGGGGTACGGTGAAAAAAGGAATGAGGAGTTCAAATAAAAGGTTTATTTTGTTGGAATGGTTCATTCGAGAGTCAAAAGGGGATTCACAACTGGGTGGGTTCAGCAAGGAAAAAAAAAAAAAAAAGTGCAGAACCCACAAATTAAAACCTTAAGGGTGCGTTTGGTATGCTAGGAGGAATGACAATGGGTATGAGTTTGATAGTACTCAACTATGAAAGTTCCATTCCCCACTCTCTAGCCATATATAGAGTATGGAAAATAATGAACTTTCATAGTCATAGTTGTGGGCCCAGGCACCCTAAACAAACACCAACTATCACTTTCATAGTGATAGTTGATTCCCAGGAATGGGTACCAAACGCACCCTAAAAGTGCAGACCTGCAGCTTATGCCACATACCAAAAAACAGCAGCTGTCCATATCCAGGAACAGTAATGACAAAAAATGCAGACTGCACCTTCTGCCATATCCATACACCACAGCAGCTGACCACAAATGACACATGAATATTGGTTAATTAAGAACTAGTTCCATCTGCAATATTACTATGACTCTTTAGATAAACAACAATAAATACTACATTGAACGACTCCATAATACTAACCCATGTCATAAAGTTGCGAAAAACATTAAGGGGCTTCACATACAATGATATATTACTACACAGATTACTCTATGAAAAGGAAGCAACTCGATTGCTTCACAAACAACGATTTTAGAACTTTCTGAAGTGATGCCTATATATCTTCTAGGTCATAATGTTGACACACCATAAGTTCCCGAAACTCAACACTAGCTATTTTCTAGTTTGCGTCAAAGTATGTTTTCAACACTCAAACTATGCGGAAACAAGGCCTTATTCATATAACAGTTACTATAATTATAAACTAAAACACAGCAACTCATTGCACAATCAAAACAAAAAAAGAGCAAAGATATATCTAAGCTAAACCATAAAAATTGGTCCCTTATCTGTGTCCGATTTACTCGAACATCAAGCTGGTAAAGATCAGAGAAAACGTAACCATCCACAATCAAACATCAAAAACTAAGACATCTCACCGGTATACACATCTCAAATGATTGTTGTGACTCCATTAGTAATAGACCTATCCAAGTCCGCATCATA
This sequence comes from Artemisia argyi, assembly GCA_030686995.1. Classification (NCBI taxonomy): domain Eukaryota; kingdom Viridiplantae; phylum Streptophyta; class Magnoliopsida; order Asterales; family Asteraceae; genus Artemisia; species Artemisia argyi. The sequence goes on from JARVZY010006072.1 coordinate 11,214, forward strand.
GTCCATTATGGATTTGTTTTAAGATTACCGGTGACAAAATTTCACATATTTGATCTGTTGTAAACATCTTTTTTCGAGCTCTCCTATGAGATTAATAGGATAGCACATTTTCAGCTCTAGTACTTGAAGGTGACAGCACCTATCAAGAATCGCCTGCAACCCGGTATCGGATAAGTAGCACTGAGTGAGTTCAAGATGCCTCAACCCGGATAGGTTTTCTGCAATAGCTAATCCCAGCGCATCATCTTTACTATATTGATTAGTGATTTTTAGTGTTTTTAGCATGGGGCAGTCACGTCCTAGTGTTCGGTAAGCTTCTTCCCAAATTTCTACATCTTCAAGGCTGAGTTCCTCCAATAACGGAAATTTCTTCAACGCTTTAGATGAATTCCAGAGATAGATAACGGGTTTGCAGTTGGATCGTATTCAAGACGCCTAAGCAGACTTGATCTGTTATATAGCCAATTAGCAACAAATAATATAAGACACATTAAAAGAATAATTTGTTAGAAAATCCAGTGGGTTTTATGTTAATAAAGGGTTTTAGTTACACATGAGGGTAGTAATTAAGGTAATTTGGATGTCATCTAAAATTTGCATTTTGAAAGTAGCTGAAAAGAACCTGCTTATTAAAAATTAACCCAAAATAAGTAGATAAGCAGCACAATTAATTTAATTTGTTTATCCAAAAATAAGCAATCCTAAACGCCCTCTTAAAACACTTACATTGATCCATATACAATAGATATAGGAAAAAGATGTGAGGATCAAAAATATCTCAAACGGTTTAGCGGTGTTCCTGAAGAATTATTTTTTTATAGCAACTAGCAAAAGATAGGAACTATAGTGCATGTTCACTTACCTGTAAACTTTGTGACCTATAAGTTGCAGTTGCACAATACAAATCAATTTAATGCAAGACATGTTTGGTTTTTGTACAAGCACACGTCATTAAAAAGTTGATTATCATAAGCTACATACCTATCAGCAACATACTGAAGAAGCCCGTCATAAAAAAAAACCTACTATAGTGATATCAACCAATTGGCCTTGGCTTCTATCCACAACATTCTTAAAAGCCTTCTGCAAAAAAGATGGCCATGTATTAGGCCGATGCTGGTAGCAGAAATTATCGTCCAAATTAATGACACTCCACGTACACGGGTCCTTGCAGATTTGTCGCCACTGAGTGCACACTTTTTGAACATTCAGTACTATCTCAATCCCATTAATTCTTTGGAGTATATTGATCATTATATCTAATGGGAGATCCAACCAGTTCCTTGTTGCTTGCTCCTTCAATGTCGCGTCTTTTTTCTGTTTCCCTTTACCTGCGCATGTAAACTCAGACCAAAGATGGAAAAGGGGTGGTTCGTGTAAAGTGTCAACACAGTAACTTTTTGGGCCAGTCAAGACGGGTTGGGTGAGGTTGAACATAGACACTTTTTGTCCAACATTTGTACTGATGTCTATAATTTTACATGTTAAATAATTCCAATAACAGTCTAATTTGAATAATTTGACTTCGGATATTTGCCTTAGACTATACAGTCTGGGTGACTTACAACCTGATTTGACCCATTTGACCCATTTTCTTTTTAGCTAACCTTTTTTTTACCCTTTTGATCCGTTAAAAGCAAAACTTAACCCATGTTGACCCATTCTTAAGTAAATGGGTTAACATATATATGATACATCTAGTTGAAACGGTGTAAGTGACGGATCAAGGATAGTAAAGCGAAACAGAATTAGTCACACACCTTTGATGACATTAGTTCCTAATACTTCTGTAAGCTCTAACTTGCGATACTTGGTGTAATCCATATGAAGATCCCTGGATAATCATGGATAAACATGAAGTCAATTGAATAAAATGCGCCTAGCTAATTAAACTTCATATGCAAAATAAGTGAACTTACGCGGTTGGCTAACTCAATTATACTATTAAATCTTGATTTGCCAAATGCCATAACTCAAAGTACAAGGTAAATATTATAACTCATATGTTGATTCTATGAGCGCAGTTAAGTTAGTTGTTATTGAGTTATCACAAATCGATACAAACCAACTGAATTGACACTATGATAATTTGAGCATATATTATGATTCCTAACAATCACAAATTGATTCAAATTAAACGTCTTCTCTATCTGCACTTTAAAATTAAGTTAGATTCATGTACGAAACCACAACATGTGTGCAAGACAGGCAGTCGTCCCTGATGACATGCTTAGTCTTCTAACATAGACAGAGACGCACAAACTATTTCTTAACGAGTTCATACGTACAGGTTTTAATTGATTAACACTATCTAAACAATCAAACAACCAACACCACAAGAACACGTTTACTGAAAAGAATTATATAAAGTAAATTGGCTCATCTATAGCTATACACAGGCTTAAATTCATCAAGTGTAGCAAGCAAGCCACTCATCAACTATATATGTGTGAAAGACTGTCTCATCGGCCATTGTAGGCATAATAATAAGTAAATTTTATATAGGTCAAGAGCATCATGAAGTTCCACAAGTACAATATATGGTTAAAAGCATTATACGAACACTTAAAATCCTCTATAAAACCAACGAAGAATCATCATCTAATATAAGTCAGAACATACACATGTTATATAAAATTGTACCTATGAGCCGCTGAAAGGAGTAGAGCGAGCCACGTAGGGTTTTTTCTTTCTTTTCTCTTTTACAATTGTGTATTTGTGTTTAACGAAAAAAATAAAAATAGGTTAGTGATACCATACTTTAGTCGATATTTTTGAATAAGCCATGGTAAATATAAGTTTAAAAAACAATGGTCAGAAACTCGTAAAAATTGCATGATAACTTATAGTCTTATACCCGTATTATTGTAATAACTTACTGGTTATAATGCCTGCGCACGCGCGGGTTTTTTTTTTTTTTTTAAATTTTTTGAAGGGAAAATTCTTTCAAAACGTACCATACTTGTCAAAAAATCACTTTTGAGTAACGTACTTTTTATTTTCGTCATTGTGGTACTGAATTTTCATTTTTGGCCTCTTTTACGCACTTTGTGACATTTTTATGACATTTTTGCCCCTGGATTTCCAAAATTTTGAGGGGCAAAAAGTCCCAAAGTGCGTAAAAGAGGCAAAAATGAAAGTTTAGTAACCCAATAAGGAAAAAAAAAAGTTCGATACTCAAAAGTGATTTTTTGGACAAGTATGGTACGTTTTAAAAAAATTTCCCTTTTTTGAAATAATTATTTAAAAATTTTAATTCTATTATTAATTGCATCTTATCTATATTTTTTGTATTTATCTTTTACTTGTGTTATGGATAAATATAAAATATTACCTAATAAGAAAACAATTTTTTTTTTTTTAATAAAATTATTACTAAATCAGGTATGAATTGATTTTTTTGAAATGCAAAATTCCCGATAGGGATTTTATTTTATTATATAAAAAAGATAATCACTCAAGTGTGGTTTAATGGTAAAGTCTAGTGACTTATCACTCAATTATAAGCTCTCAAGTTCAATTCTTGTGCAAATAGTTTTTAATTGGCTATGGTAACCATCTAAACATGAAGCGCTTTATTCGGTTTCGGTCTGTTTGACGACGGGTTCAAATCCCGTAGATTACCATAAGGCATTTGCATGATGACTAAGAGGTCTTGTACAAACTACAACATTTATTTGGTTTATATTCAGCCCAACCTTCAAACCGGCCACCATACGCACTGCTTTGAGGCTTGTGATTTCAAGAAATTGGCATGTTCACCAGCTTCATGTGAAGAATGCTTTTCTTCATGGACACCTTTATGAGATGGTTTATATGCATCAACCTCTGGGATTTGTTGCCTCTAATAGACCAGGTTATGTTTGTCATTTGCAGAGGTCACTTTATCATGTGCTTGATTTTAGTGGGGCTTGCCAGCATGCTACCCGTGTTGGTTTTTAGCTTAGAAAGACCAACTCATCCTTATTTAATTTTAATTGTGGCTCTCATATTGCTTATTTACTTATCTATGTAGATGATATCATCCTCATAGCTTCTTCTACCGCATCTTTACTGCGGGTTATTTCTTCTTTATGGAGAATTTTCTATGACGGACTTTGGTTCTCTCAACTAATTTCTTGGTATTTCCGCTCATCAAACTCTGAGTGGCATGTTTTTATCGCAATCTAAGTATGCTAAGGATTTTCTTGAGAGGGCCCATATGCAACATTGTAACCCATGAAGGAACCGTGTGGATACTGAGTCCAAGCTTGGTTTTGATGATACCCTAGTTGATGACCCCACTTTGAACCGTAGTTTGGCAGACGTGCTTCAGTACTTTACGTTTACGAGACCTGGTTTATCTTATTTTGTTTGACATGTTTGTCTTTATATGCATAATCCTAATGAAACCACATTTCACGGCTTTGAAGTGTATTCTTCAATATGTTTGTGGTACCTTCGACCATGGTTTACAGCTTCATGTCTCTACTACCACTCAGCTGACCACTTATACAGACGTTGATTTGGTTGGTTGCCCTGTTATTCGGTGTTCTACATCATGTTATTGTGTTTTTCTTGGTTATAATATTTTATCTTGGTCTTTAAGAGACGGATGACCTTATCTCACTCCATTGCTGAGGAGAAATATCGAGGTGTTGCTAAGAGGTCGCTTAGACCACTTGGGTGTGCAATCTTTTGGGCAAGTTTTTCACCTTTGTTTACCGCTACCCTTATTTACTGTGACGATTTTAGTGCGGTTTACATGTCTACTAACATCAAAGTAATAAGCATATTGAGAGATTGATATTCATTTTGTTCATAATTATGTGGCGTTAGGACAAGTTCGCGTTCTTCATGTCCTGTCTCATTTTCAGTATGTTGATATTTTCACCAAGTGACTACCTATGAATTATTCTTGGAGTTCCGCGCCACTTTAACGTCCGAACATCTCTCGCTCAAACTGCGGGGATATATCAGTCGTCATGATATTAGCTATTGTATTGTTTATTATTTTATGGACTTAGCCCACTAGTTTAGCTTAGTGGTGTCCAAAAGAACCGAGGAATCAAAAGAACCGAGGAACCGTACCGGTACCGTACGAAAACCGAACCGTATATTAGAACCATGGTACGGTTCTTGGTTCCTAGAATTCCAAATTTTAGGTTCTCGGGACGGTTCGGGTCAGAACCGTCCGGTTCCGGTACTTTCCCGAAAGAACCGACTACTTTAAAAATATGAAATTTTATAGGTTTTATTTGGGACATTGTGTAATGTGTATAGCATTTTAAGGAGAAAAAATAAATACTGTAACTAAATAAATAAACCTACTCGTTATTAAACTGTAACATAAAAAATCTAAAACGTGTAGAACCCACAAATTAAAACCTTAAAAGTGCAGACCTGCAGCTTATGCCACATACCAAAAAACAGCAGCTGTCCATATCCAGGAACAGTAATGACAAAAAATGCAGACTGCACCTTCTGCCATATCCATACACCACAGCAGCTGACCACAAATGATACATGAATATTGGCTAATTAAGAACTAGTTCCATCAGCAATTTTGCTATGACTCTTTAGATAAAACAACAATAAACACTACATTGAATGACTCCATAATACTAAACCATGTCATAAAGTTGCGTAAAACATTAAGGAGCTTCGCATACAACGATATATTACTACACAGATTACTCTATGAAAAGGAAGCAGCTCGATTACTTCACAAACAACGATTTTACAACTTTCTGAAGCGATGCCTATGTATCTTCTAGGTTATAATGTTGACACACCATAAGTTCCCGAAACTCAACACTAGCTATTTTCTAGTTTGCGTCAAAGTATGTTTTCAACACTCAAACTATGCGGAAACAAGGCCTTATTCATATAACAGTTACTATAATTATAAACTAAAAAACAGCAACTCATTGCACAATCAAAACAAAAAAAGAGCAAAGATATATCAAAGCTAAACCATAAAAATTGGTCCCTTATCCGTGTATGATTTACTCGAACATCAAGCTGGTAAAGATCAGAGAAAACGTAACCATCCACAATCAAACATCAAAAACTAAGACATCTCACCGGTATACACATCTTGCCCCTCAAATGATTGTTGTGACTCCATTAGTAATAGACCTATCCAAGTCCGCATCATAGTCCATTATGGATTTGTTTTAAGATTACCGGCGGCGGCGAGAAAATTTTACACATTTGATCTGTTGTAAACATCTTTTTTCGAGCTCTCCTGTGAGATTAATAGGATAGCACATTTTCAGCTTTAGTACTTGAAGGTGACAGCACCTATCAAGAATCGCCCGCAACCCAGTATCGGATAAGGTGCACCCAGTGAGTTCAAGATGCCTCAACCCAGGTAGGTTTTCGGCAATAGCTAATCCCAGCGCATTATCTTTGAAATCATATTGAATAGTGACTTTTAATGTTTTTAGCATGGGGCAGTCACATCCAAGTGTTCGGATAGCTTCTTCACAAATTGCTACATATTCAAGACTGAGTTCCTCCAATAACGGAAATTTCTTCAACGCTTTAGTTAAATGCCCGATATAGATAACGTAATTGCGGATGGATCGTATTTTGAGACGCCTAAGCAGACTTGATCTGTTATATAGCAAATTAGCAACAAATAATATAAGCTACTCTAACTTATTGTAAGGAAGTTACAAGTCTTCTAAGATATTCAAACAAACTTCAACGTCCACGTTTTTCAGGGTGTTTGAATTTGCTTACTATTTTAATGCTTATACATAAAACCGGATAAGCACCTTCTAAATAAGCTTAGGATGGTAAGAAAAATGCAATAAGACACTAAAAAGTAGAATAATTCATTAGAAAATCCAATGGGTTCCATGTTAATCAAGGGTTTTAGTTACATATGAGGGTAATATGGTAATTAGGATGTCATCTCAAACTAACCCAAAATAAGTAGATAAGCAGCACAAGCAATTTAATTTGTTTATCCAAAAATAAGCAATCCCAAACGCCCTCTTAAAACACTTACATTGATTAAAAAGATGAACTGATAGTGAGGCTCAAAAATTACTTGAACGGTTTAGCGTGTTCTTGAAGAAATATTTTTTAGGCAACTAACAAAAGATAGGAACTAAGCGCATGTTCACTTATCTGTAACTTAGTTACCTATAACTTGCTCAATACAAATCAATTTAATGCAAGACATGTCTGGTTTTTGTGCAAGCACAAGTCATTAAAAAGTAGATTGTCATAAGCTACATACCTATCAGCAATATTCTTAAAAGCCTTGTACGAAAAAGATAGCCATGTATTAGGCCGATGCTGGTAGCAGAAATTAGTGTCAAAATAAATGACCCTCCACGTACACGGGTCCTTGCAGATTTGTCGCCAGTTAGTGCACACTTTTTGAACATTCAGTACTATCTCAATCCCATTAATTCTTTGGAGTATGTTGATCATTATATCTGATGGGAGATCCAACCAGTTCCTTGTTATTTGCTCCTTGAATATCACGTCTTTTTCCTGTTTCCCTTTACCTGCGCATGTAAACTCAGACCAAAGATGGAAAAGGGGTGGTTCGTGTAAAGTGTCAACATTTGTACCGTTGTCTATATTTAATAATTGTATCAAATATAACTATACATGTTAAATAATTCCAATAGCAGTCTAATTTGAATAATTTGACTTAGGATATTTGCCTTAGATTATACAGTTTGGGTGACTTACAACCTGGTTTGACTAGTTTGACCCGTTTTCTTTTTAGCTAGCCTTTTTTTTCCCTTTTGATCCGTTAAAAACACAACTTAACCCATGTTGACCCATTCTTAAGTAAATGGGTTAACATATATATGCTCCATCTAGTTGAAACGGTGTAAGTGACGGATCAAGGATAGCAAAGCGAAACAGAATTAGTCACGCACCTTTGACGACATTAGTTCCTAGTACTTCTGTAAGCTCTAACTTGTGATACTTGGTGTAATCCATATGAGGATCCCTGGATAATCATGGATAAACATGAAGTCAATTGAATAAAATGCCCCTAACTAATTAAACTTCATATGCAAAATAAGTGAACTTACACGGTTGGCTAACTCAATTATACTATTAAATCTTGATTTGCCAAATGCCATAACTCAAAGTACAAGGTAAATATTATAACTCATATGTTGATTCTATGAGCGCAGCTAAGTTAGTTGTTATTGAGTTATCACAAATCGATACAAACCAACTGAATTGACACTATGAAAATTTGAGCATATATTATGATTCTAAATAATCACAAATTGATTCAAATTAAACGTCTTCTCTATCTGCACTTTAAAATTAAGTTAGATTCATGTACGAAACCACAACACGTGTGCAAGACAGGCAGTCGTCCCTGATGGCATGCTTAGTCTTCTAACATAGACAGAGACGCACAAACTATTTCTTAACGAGTTCATACGTACAGGTTTTAATTGATTAACACTATCTAATATAAGCATTATACGAACACGTAAAATCCTCTATAAAACCAACGAAGAATCATCATCTAATATAAGTCAGAACATACACATGTTATATAAAATTGTACCTATGAGCCGCTGAAAGGAGTAGAGCGAGCCACGTAGGGTTTTTTCTTTCTTTTCTCTTTTACAATTGTGTATTTGTGTTTAACGAAAAAAATAAAAATAGGTTAGTGATACCATACTTTAGTCGATATTTTTTAATAAGCCATGGTAAATAAAAGTTTAAAAAACAATGGTCAGAAACTCGTAAAAATTGCATGATAACTTATAGTCTTATACCCGTATTATTGTAATAACTTAGTAGTTATTATCCCCGCGCACGCGCGGGTTTTTTTTAAAAATTTTTTGAAGGGAAAATTCTTTCGAAACGTACCATACTTGTAAAAAAAAATCACTTTTGAGTAACGTACTTTTTATTTTCGTCATTGTGGTACTAAACTTTCATTTATGGCCTCTTTTACGCATTTTATGATATTTTTGCCCCTGGATTTCCAAAATTTTGAGGGGCAAAAACGACCAAAAGTGCGTAAAAGAGGCCAAAAATGAAAGTTTAGTAACCCAATAAGGAAAAAGAAAGTTCGATACTCAAAAGTGATTTTTTGGACAAGTATGGTATGTTTTAAAAAATTTCCCTTTTTTGAAATAATTATTTAAAAATTTTAATTCTATTATTAATTGCATCTTATCTATATTTTTTGTATTTATCTTTTACTTGTGTTGTGGATAAATATAAAATAAATAATTTTTTTTAATATGTTATCTATATTTTTTGTATTTATCTTCTACTTGTGTTATAGATAAATATAAAATATTACCTAATAAGAAAACAATTTTTTTTAATAAAATTATTACTAAATCAGGTATGAATTGATTTTTTTGAAATGCAAAATTCCCAATAGGGGTTTTATTTTATTATATAAAAGATAATCACTCAAGTGTGGTTTAATGGTAAAGTCTAGTGACTTATCACTCAATTGTAAGCTCTCAAGTCCAATTCTTAATAGGTGCAAATAGTTTTTAATTGGCTATGGTAACCTTCTAAACATGAAGCGCTTTATTCGGTTTCAGTCTGTTTGACGACGGGTTCAAATCCCGTAGATTACCATAAGGCATTTGCATGATGACTAAGAGGTCTTGTACAAACTACAACACTTATTTGGTTTATATTCAGCCCGACCTTCAAACCGGCCACCATACGCACTGCTTTGAGGCTTGTGATTTCAAGAAATTGGCATGTTCACCAGCTCGATGTGAAGAATGTTTTCTTCATGGACACCTTTATGAGATGGTTTACATTCATCAACCTCTGGGATTTGTTGCCTCTAATTGACCAGGTTATGTTTGTCATTTGCAGAGGTCACTTTATCATGTGCTTGATTTTAGTGCGGCTTGCCAGCATGCTACCCGTGTTGGTTTTTAGCTTAGAAAGACCAACTCATCCTTATTTTATTTTAATCGTGGCTCTCATATTGCTTATTTACTTATCTACGTAGATGATATCATCCTCATAGCTTCTTCTACCGCATCTTTACTGCGGGTTATTTCTTCTTTATGGAGAATTTTCTATAACGGACTTTGGTTCTCTCAACTAATTTCTTGGTATTTCCGCTCATCAAACTCTGAGTGGCATGTTTTTATCGCAATCTAAGTATGCTAAGGATTTTCTTGAGAGGGCCCATATGCAACATTGTAACCCATGAAGGAACCGTGTGGATACTGAGTCCAAGCTTGGTTTTGATGATACCCTAGTTGATGACCCCACTTTGAACCGTAGTTTGGCAGACGTGCTTCAGTACTTTACGTTTACGAGACCTGGTTTATCTTATTTTGTTCGACATGTTTGTCTTTATATGCATAATCCTCATGAAACCACATTTCACGACTTTGAAGTGTATTCTACAATATGCTTGTGGTACCTTCGACCATGGTTTATAATGAGGCGAAAAATGAACCGTTTTTAGGGGGTCATTTAAGCCCGGAATTGAATTTATTTGATCAAATATTGCCCTAAATCGTTTCTTTTGTGATTTTAGGTACTTTGGGAGTGAATTTTGGAAAAGGAAGCATTTTGGACGTTTTTGGAGCATAAAAGTGAAGAAAACGGCAAAGACTTAATTTTTCATGCTGGGAACAGTACCTGACGGCGTCAAGAAGGAAAATTTGACGGCGTCAGGAGCAAAATCCATGACGACCCAGAGAAAACCTGAAGGCGTCCGAAGTAGGGCGTCAAGAGTTATTTTGGTGACGGCCTGAAGAAGGATTACACGTGATGGCGTCAAACCCAGATCTAGGCAGTCCGAGAACTTTATTGGCGGTGAGATGACGGCGTCAGAAATTTACTCTTGACGCCGTCACCTCACAAAATCTATATATACTTTTCTATTTTTCATTCAATAAAAAGATGAACTTGTGTGGAGAATACTAGGGCCGAACCTAATAAACCCTAGGTCGTTTGTAACAGTATTTTCAAGGGTTTTCACCCCTTGAAACCTTTCATGTTCAATTAAGATAAGTCTTCTTTCAATTCATTCAATATGTCTATGGTTGTTTGAATATATCTTATGCTTATCTTGATTATAACATGCTAGGCTAGATCTTTCATGTGTTTGCTTAGATGTAATGAAACCTAGATGTTGATTATAGGTTGATTGCTTGTTTATAGTTGTAATGGATGAATGATTTCAATGTTAAGCTTAAGAAAACTGGCAGATCTCCATTGTGTAACTTGCTTGAACGTCTTAAGAAACATGAATCGATGTGTACTAGGTTTTTATGGTTGTATTTAATGCATGAGTGAATTCTAGTGATCCCATGTTAGGAGCTTCTTAGCCGGCTCGACATAGGAGTGAAGTAGGAGCTTATAGGATTGAGGAAGTAAGTACGCCACCCCATGAATGGTATTAAGGAATAAAATTCGTCATCCACGCAACTGTAACAAGTAATTAACCTGTAAAAGATATCTAGGGAGTAGTGAAATCTAAGTAAACACAATTCTCCCATATATTGCTCACACCACTATCTTAATTTAGTTTATTTTCATTTTTGCTATTTTATTTTGATTTCATCTTAGTTTTTGGGTTAGTTGACTAGCAGCTAATTCCGCCCATCTTCCAACAACCGAGATTTTTACTTACTTTTATAAAAATATAAAAATACAAAAAAAATCATCCCTCACCTCTAGACCTAGTTCCTAGGTTTTCTAATCCTAGCGACACTATTCTTAAGTTGAACAATCAATCCCCCGGTACTTGTCACTATACTATACTACAACGATCAGGTACACTGCCTGGTGGGGGTTGTAAGCTTCTCAAGATCCCTCGAGAGGTAAAGCCTGATGCAATTCCCACGCATCAAGTTTTTGGCGCCGCAGCCTGGGGAATAGTTATTGTCTAGGTTAGGATTTCTTTTTATTAGGTCTACTTGCTAGATTCCTTTCTAGTAAGATTTTATTTTTATTTTTAGGTTCTCTTTAGTCTATCTTATTTCTTCGTGTTTTTGTTCGTAATCTTTACCATCCGACATCATGGAAGGTGGTAACATGTTTGAACCCATCATCCCACCACAACAAGACCACCCACAAAACCCACCACTAGCTAACCAACCTCTTAGGCCCCGAACCCTAGGAGAGTACTCCCGACCTAGCCACCAAGGCTACCGAAACACCATTGAGCTCACCCAAGGAGCCAATGTGTCTCCCTTGCGATCCGACACCATCCGGTTGGTGCAAAGCGGATGTGCATTCCATGGACTTCGTTCCGAAGATCGAAATCAGCATCTCAAAGACTTCCTTAAAATCGTAGATTCTATAGACCTTGATGCTACAACTAGAGAGTCAACCCGATTACGCCTATTCCGATTCTCTCTACGTGATCAAGCTAGTCAATGGCTTGAGCGTTTACTCGCGGGATCCATCACCTCATGGGATGATCTCACCACTCATTCCTTACTCAATTTTTTCCACCGGGGAGAACTACCAAGCTCAGAAATGATATCTTGATGTTCCAACAACGTCAAGGTGAAACTCTATATGAAGCATGGACTCGTTTCAAGGACTTACTCCAAAAAGTCCCTCATCATGGCATAGATCTTTGGCTCCAAGTCCAAATCTTCTATGACCATATCGATCTCTCCATAAGGCGAACCATTGACCAATCGGCCGGTGGCAAGCTACGTGATCTTAGTGTGGAAGAATCATGGGAACTCATAGAAGATCTTGATCTCTATGACAACGAAAGTTGGAATGATCCCCGTGATTTGAACAAAATGGTCAAGGCAATATCTTTGCCTTTGAACAATTCTAGCACTCCCAACCGTAGGATCATGGAACTTGAGGACCAAGTCAAGTTTCTCATGAAATCTTACGAAGCTCCTAAGCCTTCAAGCCAAGTGAATAAAATCACTTCTTCATGCAAATTATGTAGTGGTCCTCATGACACTCGTGATTGTGTGGAACTCCCCGGAATAGCTTTTGCGGACTACGCATCCTCGCGTACCGACGAAGCGGGAGATAAGTGGTACACTTTCAAACCCGAGCCAAACCCTTATGGTGATTCCTACAACCCCACTTGGAAAAATCACTCAAACCTTAGCTGGAAACAAAACCAAACCAATTCTTCCAATCCTCCTAATCGTTACCAACCAAACGGTCCACCCTCCAACCGTACTTTCAACAACAATCCTTCTAATAACTATGGTAGTACCAACAATATTGAAGGATTGATGTCCAAGTTTATGGCATTTCAAGAGGCTCGCATAGCTACGTTTGAAACCGAATTCAACCAACAACAAACGGAGATGACCAATAAGATTGACAACTTGTTGAAAGCCCTCAACAACCAAGCGTTAACTACACCTAGGAAGGACATTAGGGACGCCAATAGCAGAATCCAAACTAAGGACCTCTCGTATTCCAAACACGTCCACTTTGTCAATGTTGTCACCATTAAACCAATTGATAAGGATATAGAAGAAAGTGACAAGGATGAAGTTGGAGTAGAAACCAAGACTAGGGATGAAATTAGGGAAGTTGAGGTTAATAAGGGAGAGGAGTTAGAGGAAGTAGAGACTGTAGAAGAGTACTTTGATAAGTTGTCCACCAAGGAAGAACGGGAATATCATAAGGATTTATTCGATGATCCCGAGACACCATATATCCTTGGCTCACCCCTTATCAAAATGGGAGACCCCTCTAACATCAACATGTGATGCGTGGGAATCGCAACAGGCTTTACCTCTCGAGGGATCTCGAGAAGCTTACAACCCCACCAGGCAGTGTCCCTGATCGTTGTAGTATAGTATAGTGACAAGTACCGGGGGATTGATCGTTCAGCTTAGGAATAGTGTCGCTAGGATTAGAAAGCCTAAATACTAGTTCTAAAGATGAGGGATGATTATTTTTGTATTTTTATATTTTTTAGAAAGCAAGTAAAAATCTCGGTTTTTGGAAGAGTGGGCGGAATTAGTTGCTATTCAACTAACCCAATACTAAGATGCAATCAAAATAAAATACTAAAAATGAAAATAAACTAATTTATACTAAGGTTGTGAGCAGTAATTGGAGAAAATGTGTTTACTTAGATTTCATTACTCCCTAGATATCTTTTACACGTTAATTACTTGTTATAATTGCATGGATGACGGATCGTATTCCTTAATACCATTCATGGGGTGGCACACATAACTCCCCAATTCTATGAGCTCTTATCTCCTCCTACACCATGCCCAGCACAACTATAGGGATTGTAAACAGTGGCTCATGCATTAAATACAACCAATAAAGACCTAGTGCATGTTGGTTCATGTTTCTTAAGACGTTCAAGCATGTTACCAATTGGAGATCTGCCAGTTTTCTTAAGCCTAACATATAAATCATTCATCCAAGACAAGAATAAACAAGTAATCAACACATAATCAATATCTAGGTTTCATTAGATCTAAGCAAACACAAAAGAGATCTAGCCTAGCATGATAGAATTAAGACAAGAACATGATATAGACAACCAACACATAGACATATTGATTGAATTAGAAGAACACTTATCTTGATTAATCATGCAAGGTATCAAGGGGTTGGAACCCTTGAAAAACCTGTAAAGTTACACCAAAATCGTACTTAGGGTTTCTCCCAAAACTTCTCTCTTTTAATGTGAAAAATTAGAAAACTATATATAGAAAAATGGGTTTGACGGTGTCAAGAAGAAACATGTGACGCCGTCACCTCACCGCCAAAACATTCCTCGGACTGCCTAGATCCACTTCTGACGCCGTCAAGAGTTATACACTTCCAGGCCGTCATGACTCTTTTACTCTTGACGCCCTTCCCACGTGACGCCGTCAAAACTCTACTGGGTCGTCATGGAAATTCATGAAATTTGCTCTTGACGCCGTCAAGGATTTGCTCTTGACGCCGTCACCCACTGTTCCCAGCATGGAAAATTAAGACTTTGGCGTTTTCTTCACTTTTATGCTCCAAAAACGTCCGAATTGCTTCCTTTTCCAGATTTCACTCCCAAAGTACCTAAAATCACAAAAGGAACGATTTAGGGCAATATTTGATCAAATAAATTCGGATTCGGGCTTAAATGACCCCCTAAAAACGGATCATTTTTCGCCTCATCATATACCCTTACACTTGAGATTTGCTTGTCCTCAAGCAAATGCACTTTTATTCTACTCAAAATACAAGTTAGGGGTCATTTAACACTAATATAAAAGTAGTTACAACAAATAATCGTTCCACTAAAGACCAATAGACAAGCACGGAGGTCATACACAAGCACCTCACAAATAGTGTTTAGATACTCACATCTCTCGGGTGTAATAAAGTGTAAATTACAATATGGAAACGGAAGATATCTCTCACTACCTGTCATAGCAAAATAGATTACCATAGGCTTGGGAAAGGATCAAACCTCCACCACATGGCGTAAGCACCTAGGATAAACTATCAAAGAGGTCTTTTAAAGGGTTGTAACGTTAGGTGTAGGGATATGAAATACACGGTTTTGTTGGATAAAGGAAGTTTTACTGGTGGCGAATTAACAATCTTAGTCAATTACATGTACAATGTGGCGTTGCTAAGCCAAGACTAGACTCGACTTAAGCTAATGAATGAAAAAATAACAAAAACATAAAATGAACATAGAATAAAAAGGGATGGTAGTCCGTATGTTTTTTCTCTTTTTCTTTTTCTCTATTTTTTTTTTCTTTTTCTTGATTTTTTCGATTTTTTTTTTTTTTTTTTTTTTTTTTTTTTGCATACACTCTTACCCTACCATCCAAAATAATACATCATAGGGAATAAACATTTCCCTTACACTTGAATTTTTACATACTTTACAATAAACTAATCTAATGACTCGTATTAAGAAAATCAAAACACTTGGAGCACTTTTAAGATTAACGCACATATGGGGGTAATAATATTATGTTCTTCCCATTACTCCATAAAATAAGTACTTACCCATGAGTCCCAATCGTCCCAAAACAATATGTACAAGGATATGACTCGACTTAGCAACCATGTAATCAATTAGAAAGTTAACTTAGGGTTTAACAAATAACAATAATGCACTAAAAATGAGCGCATACACGGAAGGCTAAGGCGATTTGGTTGTACATTTAAGTGGGGTGTAACAAATTCTTCCTTTAAGTAAGATGCTTAAAGTTAGAAACGAAAAGATAGGCTCGGAGGGGCGTACTAGGGGTATCGTGTACTAAAAATGAGTACAACGCTAAGGGTGTGGGAAAAATTAGTTGACTTAACTAGCCAAGTAATATGACTTAAATGGTCAAGTAATTATAATACGGGTTTAACACA